>SJYT01044971.1:729337-803064 GCA_006410635.1 Cephalophus harveyi
GTACAATGTCACGAACCTCATTCCATAGTTCTTCAGGCACTCTATCTATCAGATCTAGGCCCTTAAATCTATTCCTTACTTCCACTGTATAATCATAAGGGATTTGATTTAGGTCATACCTGAATGGTCTAGTGGTTTTCCCTACTTTCTTCAATTTGAGTCTGAATTTGGTAATAAGGAGTTCATGATCCGAGCCACAGTCAGCTCCTGGTCTTGTTTTTGTTGACTGTATAGAGCTTCTCCATCTTTGGCTGCACAGAATATAATCAATCTGATTTCGGTGTTGACCATCTGGTGATGTCCACGTGTAGTGTCTTCTCTTGTGTTGTTGGAAGAGGGTGTTTGCTATGACCAGTGCAGTGAGTTGCCTTGGTCTAGTCTAACTCCTGGGACCCAAATCCTGCTAAGATCCTTCAAGGTCAGCTGCTGCTGCTGCTGCTAAGTCACTTCAGTCGTGTCTGACTCTGTGCGACCCCATAGACAGCAGCCCACCAGGCTCCCCCGTCCCTGGGATTCTCCAGGCAAGAACACTGGAATGGGTTGCCATTTCTTTCTCCAATGTATGAAAGTGAAAAGTGAAAGTGAAGTCACTCAGTTGTGTCCAACTCTTAGCGGCCCCATGGACTGCAGCCTACCAGGCTCCTCCATCCATTGGATTTGCCAGGCAAGAGTATTGGAGTGGGGTGCCATTGCCTTCTCCGTCAAGGTCAGTATTCATTTCCAATCCTTATATATTCACTTATTCAAATGCTTTATTGTCGCTCTCCACATGCCAGGTTTTATGCTAGGTACCAGAGGTGAACATGAGAGTCTCTGCCCTTGGGCAAAGAGAAGACCCTGCAGTATGGGCACGTTATGAAAGAAAAACAAGGAAATGGGTAACTGGAAATGATTTTGGAAGAGAAATATAAACAGGAATATTCCCTCAGGAATAATTCCTGGTGCAGGGCATATTTAACATTCTTACACATGAACAATAAAAGACACACACAATAGAATAATCTGGTTTGCAGATATCTCCAACATCTTTTCCAAGGAATTAAGTGCAAGTTGATGGAGATGTACTGTAAAAAGTGCCAGCATGCTGTCTAAAAGAGTTGAACAGGGCAATGTGCACTGCAGTGCTGGCAAACATCAGTGAATGCATTTAGAGAAATGCAATCTAGTCTATTTATCGGAGTATGGGATTGGAGCTATCAGGGAGCTTCTTCAACAAATACTTGTGATTCTACTGTGTGGAAGAAGGCATATGTTGGGTACTGCAGGTTGTAAGAAAATGAGGGAGACGTAGCTCCTACTCTCAAATACTCTGAGAAAAATATTGGAAGAGTTCAATGAAGAAAGTAGTATATAAGATGAACGTGAAAGTGAAAGTCGCTCAGTCATGTCCAACTCTTTGCGATCCCATGGACTATACCATCCATGGAATTCTCCAGGCCAGAAAACTGGAGTGGGTAGCCTTTCCCTTCTCCAGGGGGTCTTCCCAACCCAAGGATTGAACCCAGGTCTCCTGCATTGCGGGCAGGTTCTTTATCAGCTGCACCACAAGGGAGTTTTAAATCATGGGTGAGATTTGGATGGGTGGATACTTGTGAGGGAAGTAGAGAAAATTCTAGGTAGATGAAAGAGCATAAAGCACCCAGGCAGGAAAATTTAGACTATGCCCTAGGTTGGTGACGGTTCCAGGTTGGCTGATGGGTAGAGGACATGGAAGAGTGAAGTGTTTGAAAGGTACAATAGTGAACCACCTATCTTGGGAGTCTGCATTTGATTGGCTGGGCAGTGAGAGAGAGGTAACAGCAGGATTTAAAGATTTCTGAGTAATAATTTAGTAAGCTGAGTCTGGCAGTAAGGTGTAGGAAAGGGTGGGATGGGAAGACACATGGATCAGTTAGGAGGTTCTTATTACAGTCAGGTAAGAGGAAGAGAAGTCCAAATCAGGTGCTGTTAAGAAAAGAAAGGAGAGTATAGATTCCAAAGACATCTTGGGAGCAAACTCTACGGCAATGTTTCTTAAAGTGTGGTCTAGAGCCAATCTGCATGGAAATCATCTAGAGAAAATCCTGTGTATCATCCCAGACCTACTGAATTAGAATCTCTGGGGTGGGGGAGTCTGGGGAATCTACGTCTTCAACAAGTCACCTTGGTAACTTTTATGTAGATGGGAATCATCATCTTATAGGCATGGCACATAACTGAATGTAAAGGGACAAAGAAATTTTCATGATGACTCCAAGGACTGGTTGGGCCGTGGGTGGTGGTGGGGTAATTGCAGGTTGAGTGTGAAAGAGCGGTTGTGTCATTAACAGATCTAGAAAGCCTGAGAGAAAGGAAAGTCTGGCTTGGACTACAATGTCTTCAGTATGGATCCTGTTGAGGTGGGACATACTCATGGCAATGTCCCATATGGGGTTTGGAGTTGGTGGAGAGATTTGTAAAACATATTGTAGAGGTAATAGTTAATGTCATGGGAATGAATTATGTTTGTTAGATTTTAAAAAGTAAAATAAGGGAGATGTGGAAGATAGTGAGAGGAAGATGAAGTAGATCATAGAATGTAAATGAGGTTCCACAGTGAAGGCAGAATGGCTTCCAAATATGACTTCCTGAAATATGGCCTACAAGTTACACCAAGTTTGGGGCTGGAATTATGTTGGATGAAATTAGATTTCTGCCTGCAGAGATGTATATTTGTGGGGAATTTGGGGGACAGGTGGGAAATGAAGTGAGCTAGAAAAACCCTCTGCTGCTCAAGGAATTCCTCTTCTTAGTTCACCAAAGCTGGGTATTTCTTATCAACAGCAAGTAACCATTTGCCTCTAAGGCAAGAGTCCAATAAAGTGGGAATCACTAACTGATAATTGGAAAGAAAATGGAGGAAGCAGAGGGCAAATTGGGTTGAACTGTCTTCTCCTCAAAATTCCTATGTGTGAGTCCACACATAGTCCTTCTACCTTAGAATATAAGCACATTTGGAGATAGGGTCTTTATGGAAGTGATTAAGTGAAAATGAGGTGGTTGGGGTGGCCCCTGACCAACCTACTGTGTCCTTATAAGAAGAAGAAGTTCAAACGTTCAGAAGGAAGATGACATGAAGACAGAGGGAGAAGGTAGCCAACTACAAGCCAACCGAGAGGCCTCAGAAGAAACCCAGCTGCCACACTTGATCTCAGACATCTTGCCTCCACGGCTGTGAGAAAACAAATCTTTATTGGTTAAGCCACCCAGTCGGTGGTACTTTGTAAAGGCAGCCCTAACAAAAGAATAAAGAGGGGAGGGGCCGATGTGGGCGATAAGAAAGAGAAGAAAAGAAGATAAGAAGGACAAGAAGGAAGAGGAAAGGAGCAGCAGGAGAGTAAGTCCTCTCTCTCCCAAGAGGCTGATGGAGACAAGGCAGAGACAGGCAAGCGTTTCAGGACGTTGGCGATGGCCTGTTTCGCAGGTTTACAGGATGTCATAGAACACAGGAAAGGACAGAGATCCAGGGAGAAAAGAGGCAAGTCAACTACCCCAGGTTTGGGGATACTGAGGAGAAAAGGGTTGTGTTTAGCCATGGATGATTTATAATAATAAAAATGGAAACAATCTAAATACCTGAAAATAAAGGAATTATCTCATGAACATGTACTGGGGAATTACGCCACATGAAAAACCATCTACTCTCAAAGTGTAGCTGGGGCAAAGACATGGGGCAAAGCATAAAATATGATGTTTCCATTAAAAAAACAGAATGTAAAATTGTATTAGAGCATGACTGTGTGTGCGTGCTAAGTCACTAAGTCCTGTCCAACTATGCGACCCTATGGACTGTAGCCCGCCAGGCTCCTCTGTCCGTGGGATTTTCCAGGCAAGAATACTGGAGTGGGTTGCCATGCTCTCCTCCAGGGGATCTTCCCAACCCAGAAATTGAACCTGTGTCCCTTGCATTGCAGGCAGATTCTTTACCACTGAGCCACCAGGGAAGCCCTTCTGTGCTCTACAGTATGACCTTATTATTTATGTATTTTATTTATAGTAATTTGTATCTGTTAATCTCACATTCCTAGCTTATTCTCCATCCTGCTTGTTTTCTAAGTCTGTGAGTCTGTTTTTTGGCCGTGATGCATGTTTTCCAGGATCTTAGTTCCTCGACCAGGGATCAAATTTGCACCTTGGCAGTGAAAGCATGGAGTCCTAGCCACTGGACCACTAGAAAATTCCCTGTTTCTGTTTTGTAAATAAGTTCATTTGTATTACAATTTAGATTACACATTTAATTAGTATAATAATCTCTACTAAGTGAAGTTAGACAGAGAAAGACAATATCATATAGTTTTTTAAAAACATCATTAATTTAAGAATATTCATAGCCTCTTTTATGTCCCTTACCTGCTTCCTACAGAAAATTCTGCTTTGCTCATCCCCACTCCCTCAATCCTTGAACTTCAGTCTCACCATGTAAATCAGAGTTTTGTGTGTGTGTGCTCATGCATGTGCTGTGAAAAGCGGATGAGGACCTACTCTCTGACATTTTCTAGTGGCACAAGGTAGGGGGAGGCAGAGGCAAGCCAGGTACTTGTGGTCCAGGCCTGAGTTGCTTGGGAAAGATTAGAGCTCGGGAAAGTGGTATGAGAGGGTTGGAGTCCAGGGAAAATTGGGGAAAGAGGATTTTAAAAAGTGTTGCTGTGGGTCATATACTGGACACTCTTTAGTGTTTTCAGGAGAAGCAAATGAAAATTAGGATTATTTTTTATTACTTTTGATCTCTGGCTGCATGAGACCCCAGATCCTATTTATTTACATACATGGGCAAAGGAGAAGACTGGAAAGAAAGAAACCAAAACATTGGAAGTAGTTAACTGCATTGGTACGATTATTAGGCACTGACACTTTTATGTAAGTTTTGAATAGAACATGACTTAATAGTAAGGAGCGATTATTGTTGTTTAAAGAAAGTACGCATATTGGTACTTTCAATAGAGTGATCTGGGCAGGTTGTATTGCAAAGGGTTAGAAGTGAATAGAGGTGATAAAGTGGGCTTAGATTACTTTCTCAAGGAGTCACTATGAATAGGAATGACAGGTAAAAGCTTGAAGAGGCAGGAAATCCAAGACATTTTTGGTGGGAGGGGGTTTTTAGAATAGTGAAACCTAAAGAATGACAAATTAGACATCACACACTCTGTAAGGAGGTATTGTTTTGAAACAGTTATGATAATTTGTGTGTCCTGGAGGCAGAGGGAGTTTTATGATGTGATCTTTTACTAGCTTTGAAGTATTTCTCACTTGGTCCAAATAATACTGGTTGAGATCTAATAGGTAATTTCCTCAGCTGAGGCTTAACTGGGTCAATAGTCTGATTTTCCAACAGTCAAGACATTAGGGCTAGGGCTATAGTGATAACAAAGATAAACTTTAAAGGACTCTGACTGGTAAAGAGGAATGCTGATTCAGGAATGCTAATTGAAATCTGTAAACTCACAGTTAAATTGGATGTATATTTGTTTGTTAAATTCTGGGATTCCAGAAGTTAGAGGAAGGTGCATGATGCACAAAATTAGGTATATTTCTTATGTGAGATATTAATGGTTTGGACTTATGTCCACAGCTGAATCTAAATATAGTCAAAGTTTACATTAATTCTTAGGTGATTAATTAAATATACACTAAAAGAAAATGAAGGCTTGGAGGACATCATTTCCAATCTTCCTGGGAGGAAATCACAGATGATGGTGATGATAGCTTATCCCAAAATGCTCCCTTGGAGGAAACATTAAGTAACTGTCATGTCTTCAAATACTCAGAGGTGACTAATACAGGGAGTTGGTGAAGCTGATGAAGCACTGGATTGGGTCTGTGACAGGTGAAGACATACCTATTGTACAGGTTTCAGCTGAGAAGTCTGTCAGATGGATACCTAAAAATAATTTTCTCAGACTTTCTCGGTGAGAGTTTGGAGCACATATTTGGAAGAGGTTGTGGGGGGTAGGGGGAGTGATGAATGCAGATTGGTGTGGTTAATTAATGAAGCATAAAATTGGAAAGAGATATTAACTTGTCAAGAAGGTGTAAACAAAAAGACAAAAGGATAAAATTTTCAAGAACAGCCAGGGTGTGTATCAGGACAGGGGAAGCAGGGTGGCAGGTATAGATTACAGAGCCGGAGGCGGATAAACCACCACGTTGATGGAACTGGTGTCCAACCCAAAGTACGATTGAGTTCTGGGGCACATCTGTCCCCATTTGTGTGAGCACAGAGTCAAAAATGAGCAGGAGAAATATTGGAGAAGAAATGCATTTGGAGAAATGCACTATGGAGAAAGTGTTTGAAAGAATTCAGAACAGGAGGAAGGTAACAAGTTCGAGGAGAAATGCAAAGCAAGAAAATGGGGAAGGGGAGGAAGAAACAAGTGTGTACTGAGGATCTACTAGAAACAAGCACAAACTTTCGATGCATCTATTTGGATGCCTCTGGATTAACTCAGGCTTTTAAATCCAGTTTCCTCATTAGCAGATACACACCATTACATATAAAATAGATAAACAGCAAGGTCCTACTGTATAGTACAGGGAACTATACTCAATATCCTATAATAAAACATAATGGAAAAGAATATGAAAAAGATTCTATATCTATAAATAAATCACTTTGCTGTACAATAGAAACTAACACATTATAAATCAACTGTACTTCAATTAAATTTTTAAAACTGCAGTTTCCTCAAACTTCTCTCTCAGAATGTATGTGTGCCAACTACTTATGCAATAATGAATTAACATGCACAACTTGATGTACCATGCATTAATATGATGTACTTGACTCTCACCTATGGTGGGAGACTTCCATTTTCTACTTTGCTAATTTCTATAACATTTAAATTTTTATAAATATATATTACTCTTATAATAAGACAAAATCAGAAAAATTCTATCAGAATGAGGTTAGCTTCCATAGAAAAGCCACTTGTACCCCCAAGTAATCATTATGAAGGGTTGCATTCATGTCAAATAAAATGTATCATTGTAGTCATAGAGATAAAAATACGATATAATAAAAGGATATTACTGAGCATATTACACATCACACTCACATTTTCCTTAAAGATTAGATTTAAAACTTCACCCTCCACCCCCCAAAAATGACATAAGTGTGGCTCCACTGTTGCCCACACAGCCACATCTAAGATGATGTACATAGATTATCAAGTCTTAGATAAGTGTGTGAATGATATTAGCAGCAGGCACAGTGGAACTCCCCTCTTCACCCCATATTCCAGGCTGATAGTTATCTTAAGCATCCCATGATTTAATTCCCAAATATCTGCCTATGGATTTTGCCTGCAATCCTTCTTTTAATTAATGCTCAATGGTTTTCAAATTTAGCTCAATGGTTCTCAAATTTAATGTACATTAGAATTACTATACAGAGTAGCACACACAAAACCACGTATCTTATAGTTTATGGGGAGTTAAGGGATTTTTCAGAGATGATTTGGTTTGAACTTGTTTAACTTGCTGATTTAATAGCCACCTTGTTCCTTTGTATAATTTGAGATTTGGCTCCACTTGAGAGAACTATCAGAAACTTACTTGGGGATTCTCTTTGCTGAATAAGAAAAGAATTAGAAAGCTTACTGTGGTTCAATTACCTTCTCAAGTTTCTAAGACAAATATCCAAGAAATGCTTAATTTCTGTCCTGACCATGAATCCTTTAGTAGTATAGGTATCCACCCTTTGTTTTTGTTTTTTTTCTAATATAATGGAGTCCTGTTATTAAGCCATTGGGTCTATTATTAATCTAAAACAAATGAGTATGAGCACTGTAATTCTAAAGGAGAAATTGGAGAATATGAGATACAACCTGCTGAGGAATCAAGCAGATTCTCAGAGAATGAACAGTGACTTGACCGCTCAAAGACAGCGGGTTAAGTAGAAGGCCAGGGAGGCAAACCTAGGTCTGTTTTCCTTTCTGCCTTATCCTTTTGTTATTGGTGACATGTACCTAAACTCAGGAGCAAAGAGAATATACTCGGGTGCTCAGAAGGTTAAAAAAAAAAAGAGCTCAGTCTATTATAGCCCTGGGTGTCTCTCATTACTGAAAGCACAGTACATAAATGATATGCAGAGGGAAAGCCCATTTGTCACTAGACCAAAAGAAGGAAACTTTCAGGCAAGGAATGGAGGTTTGCAGGTGACAGTTTAGGTGAAAATCAACCAGTCTACAGATGTGTAGATGTATTTTCACCAACCTATATAATTTCTATTCATTCACTGGGCACTCCAGCAGCTAGAAAAATGAAAGCTTATACACATACACGTGCACAGGCATGGCCAATCACTTCCAAAATTCCTACCCAAGTTTGGGCAAAGGAACAGATACCCTGTAGCACTTATTTAAAAAATCTAATTTCTCAAAGACCCAGGTTAGGCTTAAATGTTTATATTTAAGGCTTTGGATACATGCCGCTCTCCAACTCATAGGACCAGGTTACCTGGTTAGGATTAGGATCAACTTCGTCCCAGTTGTGAGTGATGTGGCCTTGGTCAATGAATTCAAAAGGCTTGTGAGAAACTGAAGGGAGAATCCTATACAGCCAGCTGTGGGGAGGAAACAAGGACACACAAAACTTAGGGTGATGTTATGGGTGATGCCCAGACTGTCTCAGGAAGTACCATCGGGAAGACACTCAAGTCCACAACGATCTGTGGGCTTTAATGTGAGACGCAATGACACAGCATCACTTCTTAACAGCCACTGTTGCTCATAGCCCTGCCCCTTCTCACCTTTCAACTATACCCATCAACTGGAGAGTTGGAGGCTCTCGCCCTCAGTTGTTTCCACGCTGGCAAAGAAAGAATTGTCTTTGCCAATGACAACTATAAAGGAAGGGAAAGTACCTTGAGGGATATCTGTGCAGGCAGACCCACAGGAAAACGTTAGCTTTTATATGTCTTTGGATCCTAATCTTTGCTCTGGCTCTAGTTAAGAGAGGAAAATGAAGCCCACACACTTTGAGACAATACATCTGGTTTCTTTGTCATTCTTGAAATATTAACCAATTTTCTTATTTAAAATTGTAAAATTAATTCATGCCAGTGCTAAAAATAATTCAAGCAATTTAAAAAGTCCCAAAAGGTAAAAGACTTTCTCCTCTAATTTCTCCAGCACCAGTTCTCACAGCCATTAGAACTGTTTAACAATTTTCTTGTATATTCTTTCAGATGTTTCCGATGCATAATAAGCAAAATTGCCAAACTGCTGTACCATTTTAGTCTCACAACAATAATGTATGAAAGTGGCTGATTACCCACATCTTTACTAATATGCAGTATTATGAATAATTTTGACCTTAGGTGAAAAAATGCTATCTAATTTTTATTTTGAATTACCTTTATTTATGAGTAAGGTTGAGAATCTATATGTTTATGGGCCCCTTGTAATTTTTCTGTGAATTACTTGCCCAAGTTATTTACCATTTTTCTATTGGGTTGTCTTTTTTATGCTAATTTGTAAGAGATTTAGGAAATTAACACAACTGTACTCTAAAATTATAAAACTATCCATATTTTCCTATAGCACATTTGTAGCTTTGTTTCAAGCTTCTCTGGTGACTCAGAGAGTAAGGAATCCATCTATAATTCAGGAGACCGGGTTTGATCCCTGGGTTGGGAAGATCTCCTAGAGAAGGGAACGGCAACTCACTCCAGTATTCTTGCCTGGAGAATTGTGAGCAGATTGTGAGCAGGCAGAGGAGACTGTGACCCATGGAGTCACAAAGAGTCGGATATGACTGAGCGATCAACACACACACAGAGCTTTGTTTCAGTAAGAGATGATCTTAATGAAGGAACCCCGAAGGACACCAGGAGGAGAACCATCCAGAAGTCGAGAGGGACACGGAAACTCACTAAGCGGGACCCAAGCCCTCTCAGAGGCTGTTACCCTGACAGAGTGCAGGAGGCAGAGGAATACCCGGGGCAATGGAAGATTCGACCTGCTTGAACAGGTTCTGGTCCTTTAAGCCCCAGGACCGTCTACCTCAGGAGGTGGAGCTGAGCTGGCCTGAAACGGTTTCCTTGAGCTCTAGGTGAACTGATCTCAGGCATTGGCCTTCAGACCATGAATGATTCATGGGGTCGCAAACAGCGACTGAACTGAACTGAACTGATGCCTTGCTACCATCTAGTAGTATACAAAATTGAGAACACGTATGTGTGTCTTAGAACCAACTGTGAGATCCTGGGCAAGTTTTTTGAGTCTATGTTCCTCATCCTTATCTCCTAGGATTGTTGTCAGGATTCAGAGTTTATGTATCAAGAATGCCTGGTAGAGTAAAGTGAAAGTGAAGTCGTGTCCGACTCTTTGCGATCCCATGGACTGTAGCCTACCAGGCTCCTCTGTCCATGGGATTTCTCCAGGCAAGAATACTGGAGTGGGTTACCATTTGCTTCTCCAGGGGATCTTCCTGACCCAGGGATCAAACCCCGGTCTCCCGCATTGGAGGCAGATGCTTTAACCTCTAAGCCACCAGGGAAGCCACCAGGGAAGATGTGTGTTGAATTGTTTATCTGTCTACCTCTATCATCTAGGTTGTTATGATGGTCCGGATTTTCCACATTCTCTGTCCTGGCTTTCACCTCCTCAGGACCGAAAGGATCAGCTAACTAATCATAACCAAGCCCTGATAGATATACTTTCTGATAATTTTTGGGTGGGGGTGAGGGGTCCTGAACTCTGTGGTTGAAATGTTGCTGCTGCTAAGTCACTTCAGTTGTGTCCCACTCTGTGTGACCCCATAGACGGCAGCCCACCAGGCTCCCCCGTCCCTGGGATTCTCCAGGCAAGAACACTGGAGTGGGTTGCCATTTCCTTCTCCAATGCATGAAAGTGAAAAGTGAAAGTGAAGTCGCTCAGTTGTGTCCGAACCTCAGGAACCCCATGGACTGCAGCCCACCAGGCTCCTCCGTCCACAGGATTTTCCAGGCAAGAGCACTTGTGTAGGGTGCCATTGCTTTCTCCGTGTGGTTTAAATGAGTAGTGACTAAATGTAGGAATACCAGGCTTTCTCACTTATGGATGGGGTTGGCTCCATCTTCCCCCTGGGGATTTTGAGCATTTTCAGAAAACTCTTGTGGATACCTTTGAAGAGTTCTAGACAGATGGGTGAACCATGCCTAGTGTCCTTTGTTTTTCAGCCGAGTTTGTAAAACTCCCCAGGCAGCACTACATTGCCCTGGACAGAGATTTAATTCTGATTCAGGGAATGGTGCCAGCGTCTTAATGAAATGCCAACAGCTCCTTTTCAGCCTCCTGGAACAGAGCTCTACTCCTGCTGGCTGAAGATATTGCTGAATAATGGGGGCAGGTAGCAGAATTCAGAGTCCAGGTGTCCCGTTAGTGAATGGGTCATAAAGTCAAGAACATAGCCATGGAGGCCAGGTGAAGTTTACAGGTGGTGACGTCGCTCAGTCGTGTCCGACTCTTTGCGACCCCGTGGATTGTAACCTACTAGGCTTCTCCATCCGTGGGATTCTCCAGGCAAGAATATTGGAGTGGATTGCCATTTCCTTCTCCAGGGGATCTTCCCGACCCAGGGATCGAACCCGGGTCTCCTGCATTGCAGGCAGATGCTTTAACCTCTGAGCCACCAGGGAAGCTGTCATAAATTAGAATGGACAAGAATTGTCTGTGTGCTTACCTTACCTTGGCTATCTGGGCTTGCAGAGAGAGAGAGATGATTAAATAGTGATAGAATTAATCCTGATTTGACAAGTATGGGAAACTATCTCTTCCCCTCTTCGTGTGCAAATCTAGCGAGAGAGAAGCAATATTGATACTGATGTGATAACAGCACCTGCCACTCGATTTTCTGACAGCCTCTTAGGGATACCATGTACTAAAGGGAGATACTCTGTTATTGTGGCAATACTGATGATTATGGTAATTAATGTTAATTGAGGACTCACCAGGTACCTGGCAATGTGCTAAGGACTTTACATACATTCTTTCCTTTAATCCTCTTCAAGACTATGAAATAAGCACTATTATTATCTTTTTTACAAATGAAAAACCAGAAGGCTCTAAGAGGGTAGATGACATGCCCGAGGTCACACAGCTGGAAAGAGAAGGAGCCTGGATTTAAACTCAGGAGGCCTGACTGCAGTGTGGGCATGATTAACCAGTAAGGGGAACAATCTATCATTTGTGTGGTCCATGATGCTCTTGTACTCAGTATCATTTACTTCTCAGGAAGACTCTCTGGAGATAAACCCAATCATCTTCCACTAAGCTGTACAAGACTGCCTACCCTCCGCCCCCAACCTCCAATATAAGAAGCAGCCCTCTTTGCGGATACCTTCATCTGGTCTTAAATTCTTGCAATCGGACACTGCTTGTTTAAGTCACAACACATAACTGCTCCCCAAATTGCAACATCTACTGCATCTTATCTGCACCATAGGAGTTAACCAAGGGAGTGTGTTCACTGACTTGGCTTGTAGGACATGGGAACATGACACATTGTGCTAATGAATGTGCTGGTTTCCAGCAAAGGCAAATTCCAAGGAGAAAAAACCTTATTAATTCAAACCACAAGGGGCCATAATACATGACCTTTCATCTAACCCATGCTTGGATTATCCAATATTTTCATCCAAAGAACATAATACTTCCAGTCAGCTGAGGAAGATATTGCACTGAATCTTCTGTAACTTTGAGTTAATCAGTATTTTTTTTTTTTTAAGTAAAACAAAATTGGACAATTCCTAGGGGAAGGCCAGACTATGAGGAACATTTTTTTCTGAGTACAAGCAACACTTTGTAAATGTAACTAGACATGTCTGTTTTCTAGGCTCTATGCAACTATTCTCTCCACTTCTTCAAACAGTCACTTGATTCTAGCTGGAGATGAGATTCATCCTTCCCTGACTATGATGCAAGGCACAGTCTATAAGAAGCAGGATTTGGGACAGCCCTGGGAGGTTGTGGCCCAAGTACAGGAGGCAGAATTAAATACTAGTTATAGCTCCCATACCTTCTTTTATTGGTGCTCCGTGGACAAGTGAAAGCTGATCCTGAGAGCTGCTCAGCATACAGGTTGTAGGGGCAAACTTGAGGATTATTCTAAAACAAAGGAGGCAATAAATGACACCACTCCATCAGAAAGGTATCCCACCTTCCCATGAAACAACTCAGTGGGGGGAATTCTGGCTTGGATGGGGATACTCTGGGCCACTTACTGCACATGACCATCTTCAACCTATATATCCTTCTTATGTTTTAGGTAACTTTTTGTATAAAATTTATAAATTATAACCTATCTCACCCTTCAGAAATATCCCAGTGCTGACATATGAGTATATTTCTTTCTATTCTTACCCTCCAAATTGGGGATCCTATGATATGTGTAGTCTTCTTAATAATTAGCACATTAAAAAAGAGGAAACAGTATATCATGAGCATTTTTTATGCCATGAAATAGTCTTCAAATTTTTTTGAAAAATTTTTGTTTGCCATAGTTTTTATTGTAACCAATACTAGTGTGAATATCTTTGTGTACACATTTTAAAACAAGGGCTGATTATTTTCTCCTCATTGTCATATCTTATGCTATTCAAAGAAGTATAAGAAAGTCCTCTGAACGTGGGGGATCCTCTTGAAAGCCCTACAGTTAGTTTTACTTATTTTGGGGGAAGTGTTTTGCCATAGGTAACCATCATCCAACTTTAACTTTTGTATTATTGCTGTTCAGTATCCCAATTGTCTTAACAATCTGTAAGACTTTTAGACAGTTCACAGGCTAATGCAATAGCTATGGTGGGAAGAGGCACTTGACCTGAAGGCTGGTCATACATTCCCTTAATTCAGAGTTTTCTAATTAATATTTTATTTACTCATACCTGTCCTTCTGGCAGGGCACCTGGGCAGCGAGGGTCCTCTGAGGCACACTCATTCCCGAATCCAGAAATGTACTGCATGTGACAAGACACAAAGGTCACCATTAATGGGACTTAAAGGGTACTCTGCTATTTGACTATCTACGAAGGTAAGAAATTTCTATATGGACATGTGTTTATCATGTTCTATACATCATATCTTTACTATGTCTTGGCATGTGACCCATTTAGGACAAATAATTTCCCTGCGTGAATTTCAAAGACCCATAAATGATTGGGAGAAGAGTGCTGGATATTGTATAGACTCACCACCCCTAGCTGTACTTACTTAATTGATTTATGGGCTTGTTCTTAATTGTCCCACTCCAAGAACAGGTTCTTTAATTCTGGGTCCTTCGGGGAGTTCCTGAGAGGGGAGATGGCTCAGGCTCAACTCCGGGTTAGTAAGATCTTGCTTGCCTAGATAGAAACCTCCCTGAGGGTGGCACTCCATTCCCCCTCCACACACTGAAACAAGCAGCTACAAGGAGATGTGTGGATCCAATCTGACAGCAAAACCGTTGAGGCAAAAGCCTATATCATCTGGCTCACATATGGAGCACTTGTATATGTGTTTGCATCTATGTGGATACAGGAAAACAAAATTTGAAGATATGGGTGGCCTTCAGGAGAAGGGTCAGACCGGAATCTGTCCTCAGTGGCACAAAGGAGCGCATTCTGACCGCCATCTGTTTACTTTACGTTCAGAGAGAGAAAAAGGGAGTTTCTCAACAAAGTGTGTAAGTCCCCTGAAACTGATTCTGACAACACTTAACACACTTGCGAGTTCTTGTTTACTCTCTGGCTTTTCTGCTAGTTTATAAGCTCCATAAAGGCTGGAACTATGACATCTTGTTTACCTCTGTATATGCTTTGTGCCTTGTTTATAGAAGGTACTCAATAGATACCTATTGTTTTAGTTTTCCTTTGAAGCCTATGCCAACGCAAGAGTATGTATCCTGCTCTAAGTAGGGTTGTGTGTGTGTGTGTGTGTGTGTGTGCGCGCACACGCGTGCGTGCGTGTGCTAAGTTGTTTCAGTCGAGTCCAACTTTTTGTGACCCCATGGACAGCAGCCTGCCAGGCTCCCCTGTTCATGGAATTCTCCAGGCAAGGATACTGGAATGAGTAGCCATGCCCTCCTCCAGGGGATCTTCCTGACCCAGGGACTGAACCCACATCTCTTGCGTATCCTGCATTTGCAGGCAGGTTCTTTACCAGTAGGGCCACCTGGGAAGCCCAAGTAGGGTTAGGACCAACCCCCGACACCCTTTTCTCTAACTTAAACATCAAAAACGGCTGTTCTCTTCCCATAGTTGTTTCTTAAATGTACTTAGTTTTAGCCCATGAAAATGAAAGTGCAGCCTCACTCAGTGAGTGAAATACCACCATCTGAGCACAGTCTCTAAGAGATATAAGAAGGATGTAAGTGGGTGGAGGATAAGCCCTCCAGAGTTCTCAGCAGCATGCAGAAGGGTGAGCTTGATGGAATACACCTGCACGCGTGAGCACCGAGCAGGGCAACAGCTGCCCAGACTCGGAAGGAATATCAAATGTGAAGTGTTAGAACCTAGAAAGCAATGGAACTGAAATTATTCCTTTTTGCCTCCAGACACAGTATTTTTTTTTTTATTTGAAAATCTATCAGCACTAAAAACAGCAAGTTATATTACACACAGATTGGTTAACAGCAGTGGCATGTAGTTTGGAATGATTTCTTCGGGGAAATGGCAGAGACCATCCAACATTATGACTCTCCACTGAATACAATTTTCTTCTCTCTAAATGAACCTTGTGCTCACCAGCAAGAGGATTGAATCTGAGCTGCTGAGAAATGGTAATGACCCCAGATTATCTTTAGCTCTGTGGAATGGAATTTTAGACCGGTCTTGACTGAAGCCACAGGGCGTCACAGTGCCTGCACTATGTTCCACTGCTGCGTTGTTTCTGCAAAGGGAGGCAGGCGGGTCTCAGTGCTGAGTAAGACAGCTGAGGTCTCTGGCAGGAGTGAGTAGGTTTACTCATTAACTTGCTTCATTCTTTGCAATTGCCGGCCTCAGAGCAGAGTCCAGGGTTATTTGTACATTGGAAACAGAGGAAAAGACTCACTATGTGTAGTTTTAAAGCATTTGCTTCAGACTGCTTTAAAAAATAGAAAAGAAAGTAGAAAGAACAGCTGGTGGTTTGGAAGGGAGCCACCCAGCTTGGAGAGAGGTGTGAGTTCTGAATTGGTTTCCCACTCTTAGCTGCGGTGCATTGGCTGAAGAGGAGGGTGGAAACTGCTGAGTCATTCTCAGACCAGTTGGTTTTCCAAATCTCCTGAGAGAAAAATTACAGATGAGTTTGTTAGAGCTTTAAATATCTTGTGCCTCACTGCTGAATGTATCAGAATGGAGGAAGCAGTGTTCTGTAGCTGCTTTCCAAGGCTTTGAGATCAAGGACAGAATCTGAACTCTGCTCCTATCGGCTGTGAAAATCCAAGCTTTCAACTCCAGCTGATTCAGTGACTATACAAATAAATAAATCTGACATTAAGTGTGTGTATTTATATATGCTTTCTTCAATCTGGATTTCTGAATAATTTTATCCAACATAAAAATATGATTTTGTTTCCTTCCGAGAGAATTATATACATCCTTTCCACATTCTTTCTAAAGAACAAATGACTGAACTCCATGTAATTTCAGTAGCGTCAGTTCTTTGGCAGTTCCCTAGTGTACAGATTTCTAATTCTCACTTGGTCCCCAGGATATGATTTACTTGTCAGAGTAGTTTTATGAGGTGCTTTCGCCTGAATCTGATTCTGGAAAACACCCTGATGGGATGAGCAGATGGTGTACCTCACCTCCTTTTACAGGGCATGAAGAAAAGTGAGAGAAGTCAGGGCAGAGATGGAACTATAGCTACCTTTTTCTCCTTTGTAAAGGGTCCAGTATTTTTAGTTAACCTTGTTGGGAACATAGATTATAGATTGCTAGGTGAACTTGTTGATTATTGCAAGTGGATTAAACTGCACTAGGCTAAAGAGTGAGTGGCTCTCCAAACATATCTATGTCTTAATCCCTTGAATTTGTGAGTGTTGCCTTATATAGCAAAAGAGACTTGGCAAATGTGATTAAGAATCTTGAGATTGAGAAATGTCCTGGATTATTTGGGTGTGCCCTAAATGCAATCAGGGCTTCCCTAATAGCTCAGTTGGTAAAGAATCCACCTGCAATACAGAAGACCCTGATTTTGATTCCTGGGTCAGGAAGACCTGCTGGATAAGGGATAGGCTACCCACTCTAGTATTCTTGGGCTTCCCTGTAGCTCAGCTGGTAAAGAATCTGCCTGCAATATGGGAGACCTAGGTTCGATCCCTGGGTTTGGAAGATGCCCTGGAGAAAGGAAAGGCTACCCACTCCAGTATTCTGGCCTAGAGAGTTCCATGGATTGTATAGTCCATGGGGTCGAAAAGAGTCAGACAAGACTGAGAGACTTTTCAGTTCACTTAAATGTAATCATATATATTCATAAAAGAGGGTGGTAGAGGAGGATTTGACAACAGAAGAGGAAAAGGTGATATGATGATGGAAGCAGAAATCAGAGTGATATACTTTGAAGGTGAAGAAAGGGACCATGAATCAAGAAATTTCTAGAAGCTGGAAATGCAGGGAAATGGATTCTTCCCTTGAGTCGTCAAAAGGAACCAGCCAACACTTTGACTTTAATCCACGGAAATGGATTTTAGACTTCTGACCTCCAGAGTTTATTTTTCAGAAGAAAAGCCATTTTAAGCCATTAAATTTGTGGGAATTTGTTACAACAGAAACAAGAAAGTGATACAATAATTATGTAGAGCGGGGGTCCCATCTTCATCTAAACATTAGAATCACCCCCAAAGCTTGTTAAATACAGACCCAAACCTAGTAAATCAAAATGTTTAGTCCTGGGGCCCAAAGTCTGCTTGTTAAACATCACTTTTTATAGAAATGAGGAAATCAAGACTTGTACAAGTGAAACAACTTTAGAACATAGTGAGGTTCATTTAAAATTAAATTTTATTATTATATCCTTTGAATTTTCTTCCCCCAATTGTGCTGCTTTTATGTAAATGTGATTTCATTTGAGGCTTTGGGTTGGCATATCCATTACAAGGAATAAATAAAAGCAGAATTTTTTTTTTTAACTTAAAATGTGTATTGATTAGAATGACGCAATCTGGCTTTCTGTGTTTGGATCTGTGATCTCTAGAGCTAACCTTTCCTTGCAGAGATTAGACAGCAGGCTGGGAAGAATGCCTTTGAAACTGAGAACAAAGACCAGCATGCAATTTACATTGGTGTGCTGGTGCTGTGCATATTAAGTTTCTTAAAATTTTTGGCAGGATAGGATTTTATATATAATTTATTTATAAATGGTAAGGATGTTTTCACCCTGCTGAACTTCCTATAGGATTTTCATCAGGAAATAAAGTTTTTATGTTCTCCCCCTCTTCTAAGGCTTCAACTACCATCATTGATATGATGACCTACTGTATCTTGTCTCCTGGGCTTCCCTGGTAGCTCCGGTGGTAAAGAATTTGACTGCAATGCAGGAGACAAGAGTTCAATCCTTGGGTTGGGAAGATCCCCTGAGGAGGAAATGGCAACCCCACTCCAGTATTCTTGCCTGGAAAATTCTATGGACAGAAGAGCCTGGTGGGCTGCAGCCCATGGGGTCACAAAGAGTTAGACGTGACTGAGTGACCAACACACACAGACATACACATACCTAGTCTCCTAGCTCTCCCCACTCCCCTAAGTTCCAAACACATACAACTGACCACATCCTGGTATCTCATCTTTGGTTGTCTCTGGAGCAACTCAAATTTGACTCTTGGATCTCAGAACATGCAGGGCTGTCTGTGTGTGCTGCGCCTTTGCACTCGCTATTTCTTCTAGCCCCCACCCCTTCAAAGTTAGTCAATTTCAACTTCTCTCTTAAGACTGAGCTCAGGAAGAGTTTCCTTGGTGATTTAGATGCTAAAGAACCTGCTTGCAGTATGGGAGACCCGGGGTTGATCCCTGGGTTGGGAAAATTCTCTGGAAAAGGGAATGGCTACCCTTGCCAGTATTCTTGCCTGGAGAATCCCATACATATTTTTCAATTGCAGATTAAATAATAAGGAATTATTTCCTAGAGGAAGTGCTAGGACTTCTGCTGGTCAAGGGCTGATTGTGAGCCTCAAAATAACTGAGTAGATTAAACATATCTAACTGGCGGGCTGGAGGCTATCCAGGAAACTGCAGCGACAGGAAGGTGTGTGAGAGCGGGGACTGGCAAACAGTCACGGGAGAAATGTGTCTGTCCACAGTGGAGGAGAGCCCTTATAAGGTCTACAGATTATGAACTGAACAAGACAAGAGATGGACAGTTAGACTGTCATCTATTTTCTTTGTCTTCCCTCAGCCCCAGCCATGCTTACGGCAAAGCCTTGAACACAGTAGCTTGGACCAGGGCCTAAGTTAGTGTTAACTCTGACTCTCTGGAATTTTCAGAAGCTTCCATGAATTGTGGCTGAAGAAACCACAGCAAACTGGCCAGATAGATAGTCTCTTACCTTCAACTCAGTCATTTTCCTTCTGCTGCAGGTGTGATTTCGGGAAACCCAGGCCCAGATGCTTCTGCTTCTCCTGCAAACCACCCTCTGGATGTTACTCCACTTCTTCACTGTGCTCACTGGCCAGCAGGTCACTCAGATCAGTCACAGGCATTTCCTAACCGGGCTACGCTAGGGAGAAAGTCCAGCATGCTTGTTCGCAAACTGCTTTCCTAACTGCCTTGGGTTTTTATTAAACCTGGGCTGTTTCTAAAGAGTTTGCAGAGGCCTGTCTCCTCTTCACCCGAGATAAAGGTTGATCAATTATTTGTTTCAGGTAAAGGAAGGAGGGTCATCACTAAAAGGCAGAGAATTTAAAGCTCTCTATGAGAGGAACTGTGGCAGTTCGTGCTTGGTGTGTGAGGCAAAGGCTTCTCCACTCAGTCCAGACTGAGGCCAGGAAGGAACACGGCGGAGCGTTCGCTCTCTGAGAGCAGTGAGTTGTGCCCTGACACAGGTGTTTTCACATAGCTGCCCGAAACATGGACCGGGTCTGGACAGCTCTCCACAGTTGCCTCCCAGGGATGAGCTGGGTGAACAGTTCAGAGCGAAGCACTCCAGTTAAAGCCAATTTAGATGTCTACTATTGTTCCACTTAATTTCTCAAATATATTTAGTGTTCTTATAAATTCCTTAAAATATTATTTCCTTATGCTTGTATCCCTCCGACTTCCCTGGTGGCTCAGACGGTAAAGCGTCTGTCTACGATGCGGGAGACCCGGGTTCGATCCCTGGGTTGGGAAGGTCCCTTGGAGAAGGAGATGGCAATCCACTCCAGTACTATTGCCTGGAAGGTTCATTTAAAATTAAATTTTATTATTATATCCTTTGAATTTTCTTCCCCCAATTGTGCTGCTTTTATGTAAATGTGATTTCATTTGAGGCTTTGGGTTGGCATATCCATTACAAGGAATAAATAAAAGCAGAATTTTTTTTTTTTAACTTAAAATGTGTATTGATTAGAATGATGCAATCTGGCTTTCTGTGTTTAGATCTGTGATCTCTAGAGCTAACCTTTCCTTGCAGAGATTAGACAGCAGGCTGGGAAGAATGCCTTTGAAACTGAGAACAAAGACCAGCATGCAATTTACATTGGTGTGCTGGTGCTGTGCATATTAAGTTTCTTAAAATTTTTGGCAGGATAGGATTTTATATATAATTTATTTATAAATGGTAAGGATGTTTTCACCCTGCTGAACTTCCTATAGGATTTTCATCAGGAAATAAAGTTTTTATGTTCTCCCCCTCTTCTAAGGCTTCAACTACCATCATTGATATGATGACCTACTGTATCTTGTCTCCTGGGCTTCCCTGGTAGCTCCGGTGGTAAAGAATTTGACTGCAATGCAGGAGACAAGAGTTCAATCCTTGGGTTGGGAAGATCCCCTGAGGAGGAAATGGCAACCCCACTCCAGTATTCTTGCCTGGAAAATTCTATGGACAGAAGAGCCTGGTGGGCTGCAGCCCATGGGGTCACAAAGAGTTAGACGTGACTGAGTGACCAACACACACAGACATACACATACCTAGTCTCCTAGCTCTCCCCACTCCCCTAAGTTCCAAACACATACAACTGACCACATCCTGGTATCTCATCTTTGGTTGTCTCTGGAGCAACTCAAATTTGACTCTTGGATCTCAGAACATGCAGGGCTGTCTGTGTGTGCTGCGCCTTTGCACTCGCTATTTCTTCTAGCCCCCACCCCTTCAAAGTTAGTCAATTTCAACTTCTCTCTTAAGACTGAGCTCAGGAAGAGTTTCCTTGGTGATTTAGATGCTAAAGAACCTGCTTGCAGTATGGGAGACCCGGGGTTGATCCCTGGGTTGGGAAAATTCTCTGGAAAAGGGAATGGCTACCCTTGCCAGTATTCTTGCCTGGAGAATCCCATACATATTTTTCAATTGCAGATTAAATAATAAGGACTTATTTCCTAGAGGAAGTGCTAGGACTTCTGCTGGTCAAGGGCTGATTGTGAGCCTCAAAATAACTGAGTAGATTAAACATATCTAACTGGCGGGCTGGAGGCTATCCAGGAAACTGCAGCGACAGGAAGGTGTGTGAGAGCGGGGACTGGCAAACAGTCACGGGAGAAATGTGTCTGTCCACAGTGGAGGAGAGCCCTTATAAGGTCTACAGATTATGAACTGAACAAGACAAGAGATGGACAGTTAGACTGTCATCTATTTTCTTTGTCTTCCCTCAGCCCCAGCCATGCTTACGGCAAAGCCTTGAACACAGTAGCTTGGACCAGGGCCTAAGTTAGTGTTAACTCTGACTCTCTGGAATTTTCAGAAGCTTCCATGAATTGTGGCTGAAGAAACCACAGCAAACTGGCCAGATAGATAGTCTCTTACCTTCAACTCAGTCATTTTCCTTCTGCTGCAGGTGTGATTTCGGGAAACCCAGGCCCAGATGCTTCTGCTTCTCCTGCAAACCACCCTCTGGATGTTACTCCACTTCTTCACTGTGCTCACTGGCCAGCAGGTCACTCAGATCAGTCACAGGCATTTCCTAACCGGGCTACGCTAGGGAGAAAGTCCAGCATGCTTGTTCGCAAACTGCTTTCCTAACTGCCTTGGGTTTTTATTAAACCTGGGCTGTTTCTAAAGAGTTTGCAGAGGCCTGTCTCCTCTTCACCCGAGATAAAGGTTGATCAATTATTTGTTTCAGGTAAGGAAGGAGGGTCATCACTAAAAGGCAGAGAATTTAAAGCTCTCTATGAGAGGAACTGTGGCAGTTCGTGCTTGGTGTGTGAGGCAAAGGCTTCTCCACTCAGTCCAGACTGAGGCCAGGAAGGAACACGGCGGAGCGTTCGCTCTCTGAGAGCAGTGAGTTGTGCCCTGACACAGGTGTTTTCACATAGCTGCCCGAAACATGGACCGGGTCTGGACAGCTCTCCACAGTTGCCTCCCAGGGATGAGCTGGGTGAACAGTTCAGAGCGAAGCACTCCAGTTAAAGCCAATTTAGATGTCTACTATTGTTCCACTTAATTTCTCAAATATATTTAGTGTTCTTATAAATTCCTTAAGAATATTATTTCCTTATGCTTGTATCCCTCCGACTTCCCTGGTGGCTCAGACGGTAAAGCGTCTGTCTACGATGCGGGAGACCCGGGTTCGATCCCTGGGTTGGGAAGGTCCCTTGGAGAAGGAGATGGCAATCCACTCCAGTACTATTGCCTGGAAAATCCCACGGACAGAGGAGCCTGGTAGGCTACAGTCCACGGGGTCACAAAGTCGGACATGACTGAACGACTTCATGTTCACGTATCCCTCTAACAAGAGACCCAAGGGTTATTTTCCAGCCACTTTTCCATGACTCCATTGTCCTTCATCTTGGCTACTCTCCTTAGCCATGGTCAGGTATCAACTTCATGGCTAATGGCATTCAGGAAGGAAGAAACCATATATTGAGTGCTTGTCATGCCAGACTTTCCCACAGACATTACCTCATTTAATTGCACAAAAACAATCTTGTAAACTAGGCTTTACTATTCTAAACTCAAGTGCAGCAGACCAGGCAGAACATGTAAATGGGTAAGGTAGGCTAAGTAAGTTTTAAAGATATATAAATGAAGTTCCAATTTTTAAACACTGGCAACTTACATAAGTGAATGGATGAATGAATGAATGAAGTCACTGTAACAGAGTGTAAAAAATGCCCACAATTTCCTTTCATCCTTGCATACATGCTCCTTTGCAATGTGACTTTGCTGCTCCTCCCAACATGAGATGGAGTCTTTAACTTATCTCCTTGAATCTTACTTTGGCTAATAGTAAACACAACCCAAGCAGAGGTTTGGAAAATGCTTGTGCTTTAGGATTTTCCCATTTCTTGCTACTTGAGACCACCATGCAGGCTAGCCTCCTTGAGAGTGAGATACCATCTGGACCAAGAGAATGAGATACCACCTGGATAAAGTAACTTTGGGGTCTCTTATTAGAGAGATACAGGCATAAGGAAATAAGATTCTTAAAGAATTTATACCATGTTGCCTTTGTTGAGTTGTCCAGGCACTCAACAGCCAGCACTAGTTGCCAGATGTGTGAATGAAGCAATGTGGCTGCCAGATGACTGCAGACACATATGTGATCCTAGGTGAGACCAGCAGGAGAACCACCAGCTAAACCCAGCCCAAACTGTGGACACACAGAATTGTGAGTAAATAGAATGACGTATTTTATGCCAGTACAGTTTTGGGGTGTTCTGTTAAGCAGTGAAAGGTAACTGATAGAATTATGTTAAAAAAGCATGCATATAGGTGTGAGTGACTATGGGCTGCCAGTTTGACACCTTCTGCTTTAGATAAATGGGTCTAAGCATCTTCCAGAGGTCCCCAGGCTCCAGCATACTGCAGTAGCAGCAGAATGATTTGTATCTGAGGTGTTAGTGCAGAAAGACCAGCCCAAAGGTGCCATGTTGATAGAAACAAGTGACAGGTTGGAAGTACACTGTGTGGATTGATGCCTGCAGACCAGGGAACTTATAGCACATCTCAGCATATGTCAGCACAGACAGCTAACATTGTGGTATTACATAAGCTTCCCTGGAATTTATATGCAAACCTGGGAGAAAGGGGGAAGGTGTAAACCCCAGCTTTACTGAGGCTAGGTTTTTTATTATTCTTGCAGACTCAAAATCAAAAGTGAATTCAGGAAAAATATTTCTTGCATATCTAAGTTTATGAGTACATTGGCTCTTGAACTGCTATTGATCCTGGAAGCCAGAGTTTGGTGATTAGGGGGGAAAATGGATGGGAACCAATACGAGACAAAGGAAAAGCTTTACTGCTTTGATTTTCCATAAACTTCTTGTGCTCTTTCTGAATCAGCTTTAAAGGCAGATTTAAGAGGTGTTTCAGTTCTTTCCTAAGATGTGAGAGATTTCTGAAAGAGTAAGAAAGTGGTAAGAGATCCTTGACAGAATGAGAATTATTTTAGGGGCCTGAAAATATTTAAAATAGAATAAACCTATCGATTTCCTATTTAGGGTTTTTTCCCAAGTGGGTTCACTTTATTTCCTGTCTTCTGTTTTTGTAACGATAACTTAATAAAACAAGTATTTGCTTTGCACCACCATGTGCCACGTATTGTGCCATATACACACAGGAGAAATGAGAACACATAAAACACAGGAACACATAGCTTTGATTCTATGTCTGATGGCTTTCTATTTTAATCTAATCACATATTTACTTCACAACTATTGGGGACCTGCTAAATGCCAGGCCCTGTGAGGTGTGGGGGATACAGAGATGAGCCTGGTTCTCTAGGACGGTGCACACTGGAGAAGACCGACCAATAAACGGGCCATTACAATGGGGTGCCTGGACTCTTCCTGTGACAAGGAAGAAGAGTCCATGGTGTTATGGGAGGGATTAGGGACTGCCGAGCTCTGACTAGCAGGGCAGGGAAGGCTTCCTGAGGTGATAGCTGAGCCAAGTCACATACAGTAAGGGATCAAGGGAGGATTGTGTACAAAGAGAAGTGCAGCACATTCAAAGCCCTATTTTTACTGCACTGATGGAATAGAGTGGAGTCTAGTGAGGGAAGTCTTTCACAAAGGGGAGTTTGGGCAGATATTTAAAGCAAGGGAAAGAGGCAGGGTGATTAACGTTCAAAGACACCCAGTGGAAGAAGCAGGTTGTGTGTAAGGCACACACTAGACTGGGTAAGGCAGTCATACACTGGACCAGAGAAGAATCACAGTACCCAAGTGGAGAGCAATAACAAAGATGCTAAAAACCAGGCAGAGGGAGAGGGATCCACTGAATGGATGTGGGGAACAGGTGAAGTGAAGAATTTGAAAAGGACCAGGAATTGGAGACACCAGATATAGGACACCACTGGATTCTGGCACAAGATAGGTTTACTCTCTGAAGAGGCTCTGGACTCACACACACCAGGGAGTGGGGAGAAGAACCAAAACCAAGTGTAGTGATGATGAAATCTCCACTTTCCTTTTCTGACTGTACTTCCAGAATGCTACCAGCAAGTGTCTTACCCTCCAGACAGGACCCTGGAGGATTCTTCTCTAGGACAGTGTTACATAAATACTATACATTTTGATAAATACTTATTAAATAAAAGAGTCTTTCTAGAAATGCTTCTTTTAATGAGGTGACTGGCTCCCTCCCACCTTAATTTATAATTCTTATTTCTAGAAAGACACAGGATTCCACATCTTTTAATCCTAGTTCTTGCCTTTACAGACATAAATGTTGAGAAAATTTGTTTGCATAAATAAGTGGTTATGAATGGAAGGGATTGTTTTATATCACTGAAATTCCTTCTGAAGTAAACACCAAAAATCACACACTGATCTACTGTTAAATATTATTGTAATGACTTATCAGTTAACAACTCAGTTAGGTTAATTTTATTGCAAGCAAATAATTGGAAACCTGATTTGAATCAGCTTTGTTACCCAGCTACTGGACTCACTGCTGTAACTTTCACTTTTTCACTTGGAGGTGCTTTGTCCAACTCATTTACTCAGAAAGGGTTAGGAAAATAAAAATATCAATTATATATACTTTGCCTGTATAATTATTTTTGATAAAAATGTTACTTCCATATTTTGATAGATTTCTTTCATGGTAAGAAGCCTTGACATGAAAGAAAGTGCCATATAGCCATGGATGTTTCTTATGAAAGCTCTTTGCTTTGTCCTCGGGATCTATTCCTTAAGAGCTCTGCATTTTTTTTTTTTTTTTTCGTAATTGTGAGGAGTGGAACAGACAAAATCCTTAAATAAAACTAGTATTTAGAAATGCCCTTTTGTTGGCATCCTGAAGGCATTTACACCTGGGGCAATAAGCCATATTTCTTTGGACTACTAGGGAGATGTTCCTTTTCTGCAGTGGGAAAAGGGCAATTGTGAATGTAGAGGTGAGAAGTAAGAACCAGCATTGAGCTGCTTCATAAGCACTGTTAATAAAGATACATTCATGTGGGAATTAATGATCTGGAAAATGATTCCCTTAAACTATTTGTGCCTTTGTACCTTTTGGAAGAGATACATGAACATATCCCAGTTGGAAGACCACTGATCCACACCAAGTAAGCGAAAACATTGCATCCAGGAAGCTGAGGATTGTCACAGGGTAACGAGAAGGACGAGTGGCATGCCTAGAGAGCAGTCACTCCAGAGTGCAGTTACAGCAGTGGTCCCCAACCTTTTTGGCACCAGGGACCAGTATCGTGGGACACAATTTTTCCACGAATGAGGTAGGGGGGATGGCTTTGGGATGATCCAAGAGCATTACATTTATTGTGCACTTTATTTCTATTATTATTATATCAGCTCCACTTAATCAGTCCTCAGATCCCAGAGGTTGAGGACCCCTGAATTAGAGGATGGAGGACATCAGAACTGATGTCTCCAAGAAGAAAATGAAACTGATAGATTAGCTGATCTATTTGATGGTACTGAGCAAGATTTTAGATCTTTGTTGAAGTTTAGGGGTTTCATTCTTCTCCATGACTTATTGATGACTTGGTAAAGCTTAGTGGTTAGCCAGCTGAAAAAACAAATAGGTATAAGAGAGGGGCTATGTATAAGATGACATGGCATTTTATTAGAAAAAGATATACTCAGAGGGTAGGAAGTGCTAGTAATAAAAATGGGTAGTAGTACATCAAAGATATAAATATCTCCTGTTTTGTGCATAGAGGATGTGACAATCAGGTTACGATTGCTGTGGTGTGTATAGTCTTGAGAGGGAGGCATGGCTCAGCTTATTATGGGGTGATCGTGCAGAGCAACCCAAACATGGACTTTGATGAACTCTGCAAAACTGGTGCCATTAGAGTCTATAATCCATGTATTCCTTACTTTTTTAGATATGAATTTGCTGGATTCTGAACTACCTGCATTAAAATCACCTAATTTGCCTGCTAAAAATACAAAATCCCGGCCCTATGTCATATAATAGGGTTGACCAAAAAGTTCATTCTGTTTTTTCCCTAAGACTTTATGGGAAAAACCAAAGAGACTTTTTGGCCAACCCAATACATAGAATTGTGTAAAGGGGGCAGAAGAAATTTCAGAGTCTTTGCATTTTAAATAAACATTTCAGAGGACTTTCATGCATTTTTGAGTTTGAAAGTCATTTATTTGAGTTCTTAAATGAAGGTGCTAATTGTAACTCAAAGTTGGATCTCTTTCCTACTCTATGGAGCAGCCCTGGTAGGCTCCAACTTTCAATTCTGCATCAGGCCAACATACTGGGGAATATGTGAGGTTCAGGGTTCTCCCAGGACTAGGCTTCCTGCAACCCTTCCTCTCCTACCACAGTAATTTAACTGAGTTTTGGGATTAGGGAGAAATGCATTTTTTATTTCCTTCTTCTCCTTCCCCCAATTTCTGCAACCCTTCCTCTCCTACCACAGTAATTTTAACTGAGTTTTGGGATTAGGGAGAAATGCATTTTTTATTTCCTTCTCCTCCTTCCCCCAAAGGGTATCCTCCTTTGAATTTTAACAGATATTAAATCAATGCAGACATCCTGTTAGACCTTCAAAGTTCTTAAAACAGTTGCTACCTGTGCTTTAAACCAGCATTTAGATACCCGTACAAGGCCCTACCTGGGCTGGGTGCTAAAGCACACACTATTGAAATGAAGACTCAAAACCTCTGATCATAGAGGTGGGTTAGGAGCTGTTTACCTCAGTCTGATGGCCCAGTCCAGCACATCAGTTCTATTAAGTCCATTTTCAGAATGGACAGAAAAACAGCAGTGTCAAGGCACCTGGATTACATCAAAGATGCCTCAAGTGCAGGGACATCTGAGAACCTGAATAAAGCTGATATGGATCAACCCCTTTGGGAGCAGCTCTTTCTTTAGAGCACTAAAGTAGAAAGACCAAGCCATATCCTTAGTTGGGTTGCAAACCAAGCAACCTGAGGGACAAATGAGTGGACAAATATTTTCATATCTGGTTGCCTCCACAGTGAGTAAGAACACTGGCTAGACATCTGAATCACAACAGGGGAAAACAAAAAACTTTCTCTATTGTTAGCAATTTGTTCCATCAAGAAAGCAAGAAAATTGAAGATTTAATTAACACTTCTAAGGAAGTATTTGGTATTTACACTTATTACCTAAAAGCAATTTTTATGACCAGGTCTCAGGAAGTCTTGGCAAAAATTATGCTTCAAAAGATTCTTTTTGAAGAACTCTGGCTAATAACATTCATTTTGGCAAACAACCTTATTTTGCTGCTACTAATACTGCAACAAACTTACTGTAGAGTATTAAAAATTATTTTTCCTTAGAAAACTATAATTCAGGAGTCAAGCCTGAAAGCAAGAAGAAATGGAGTGGAGTACTGTTAATTTTTCAAAGTTGATCCTGAAGCCATCAGGGATGGGTTATTTTTCAATAAGGGAGAAAATACAGAAATTGGAATAGATCTTTTTCTTAATTAAGGGAAAGAAAGAGGAAGAAAGGGCTATTGATTTATTTTTTAAAAAAGGAACACAGAGAACTTCAGTTGGTTTAGGTCTTTGTGTATGCATTTGGTTTCTACTTCCTAACTGCACAGCCTTTGTCACAACATACTTGTGCCAAATTCCACACACAGATCCTGATTTACATAGCTCTCCTCCATGTCAAAAAAGAAATCAGGGCTAACTCTCGTGGGGGAGGATGTGAAGAAAGACTGGAGAATATTTTAGCTGATGAAAAGTGCTTTAAAACCCTTTCTCAAATCCCCAAAACTGCCTTACTAAAAGCACACTCTAACACTGTGATTTTGATATCCATTTTCGGCACACTTTGACTTCCAGAGTACGGAACAGAAAGATAATTTAGTGTTTTTTCCTAGTTTTAAAATGAGAAGCTGAAACTGTGTATTTACTATTATTATACTTTAATATGGAACAAAATCAGGAGTGTGGAGTCTTACAGCAAAGCCAGAGACAGAATATGTGTGAAAAGGTGTTGTTGAATAAGGCAGCAAATTACAGTTTCTGTAAAACAGGTTTATATATTAATAAAGAACTGGGGCAAAGGGAATTATACAAGCAAAAAAGATGGGTAAAAAAAGTAACAATGAACAGTTATGCATATACACACACACACCACCCCAAAAAACTTTAGATTATGAAATCCAAGAATCTTAGTCCATAATTCATGTAAATGTGTTACTGTGGACCTTATTTTTACTTCTCTCCATAAATGCATTGTTAACACAAAGAATAATATTCATAGATTATGGACTATAGTTAAGGGACATTTTAGGAGTTAACTTTTTCTTCAAAAATAAAAATAAAAACTGAAGAGGGTGTAAATCCCTCTTGCTGCTCGAGTGCAGGTCTTAGATTTCACCCTGCCTGTTTTCAAACAGAAAAAAGTAAGAGGGTGCAGACAGCTGTAACCTAAAGAGTGAAGGATTTAGTGAGCTGTCAATTTCTTGAGACTTCTTTACTGGTACTGCTGTTCTCTGTGTATTATTAATCTATTTATATTTAACTCCAGCTATTAGTCTGCCTCTTCCAGCCACTGAGCCATTTGCAAAGGAGAAGAGAGAGAGACAATTGCTATTATTAGGCATCCTTGTGTGTGTGATGGAGGTGGAGACAATTAAATAACACCATTTTGCTTCTTTGAAAATGACAGAGATTGTTTGGGGTGGACAACTCAGGGCTGGTTAACATAACCTTTCCCCTCAGAAGGTAAAACAATGGAGATACATTTCTGAAGTACTTAATTAAGCCTTCAGCAATGAGTATGGGAAAATTACAGACCCATAAAAATCCTCCAGTTCTAGGCAAGAGTAAATTTTCTCTGCAGCATTTTGTCACTGCTCATTTACTGCATCATTTTGACATCTCATATTTCCACAAGGTTTTTATATAATCTATAAACAGGGACAGAAAGGTGAAAAATAGAATGAGGACCAAGTCTGGACCTCCCACGCTGTTACTTCCTTTCAGTTTTCCATTAAAGGGTGAGGCTGAAAGGTGGCATTTTTAAGATGATTTCATTAAAAGGCTGAGACATTAATAATCGACACAGGAAGAAGAAAGCTGTGAAAAACTGCCACCGCTTGCTCACTCTTCCAAAGGATGAGTGTTATTCAGTCATAATGTAAGCTCTTTAAAGTTCCTCCCCCAAACCTTTTTCGATCAGGAAAGCCTGGAATCTGTAGGCAAGAAAGATAATCATGTTAGGACTCAAAACAGGCAGAGTTCAAATGCTAATAGCCTTTAAAATGTTTTCCTTATTTTTTGTTTCTGTATATTAGGCTGTTGTTCTTTAAAGAACTATCTTTTTGAGGTTTTACTCAGAAAACCACAACAGATTAAATAATAAAAATAAATTCTACTAAAATAAAAAACATTTGCTGAGCAATTGGTGAGTGCCATCTAAATCAGATAGGATGAAGGTGAAACTCACAATATTCACCTGCTGGACTTTCATATGAATTACTTGCATTGTGATAGACTATGGATATGTACCTTTGCAGTCTCAGGCAAATTATTTCCTATTATTTTATAATGTAACTTTATCTCTGGATTCTTCTTGTTTCTAAGACCCTTATTTTCCCTTCATCTGAGTTTTTCTTCTGTATTTAAGAAGACAGAAGAAAGTCAGTTGGTTGGGCCTGCAAAGTACTCCCCCTTCACCCCAACTTCTTAAAAAAAAAAAAACTCAAAAATAAATTTGGAAGTTAATTTAAAATCAGTCAAACCTTTCCACAAATTACAGAAATCATTTAATCAAAAAAGATAGATACAGACCTGATTACCATCTCTTAAAAAGTATCTCTTCTCTATGACCTGTGAGAAACAAAGATATTAAGGGCTTAGCATGTAGACCTTGAAAAAGCAGCAAGCGCACTGACCACCGATGGCACTAAAGGTGGACACCCAAGTTAAGAGTTGTTTCAATAGCAACAGACATCTACTACACTGAGTCAAACCTGGTGCTAGTGGGGTCAGGATTGTGGAAGTATTTTTATAAAAACCTGTCTCTAGCTCCAAAAAGCGTGAACGATAGGTCAAAAGATAAATGAGCAAACAAAAATGACTAAATAACAAGAGAAAATGACATGAGATCCCATGTAATTTCCAGTGTAAATCTGGAAATTTGGCTGCAAATTTGGTTCAAAACTCTCTAGCAGTCAGCCCCAAAAGGTACCAGACAGAATCCATAAGATAATTCACTCTGCTGTATTGCAGAAACCAACACAACAGTCTTAAGCAATATCCTCCAATTAAAAAATAAATTAAAAATAAAAGCAAAGCACTTTTGCTACTACAATAGCACAACTATTCTTTAAAGAGGTCTCTGTCTGTATAACATAGTCAACTGCCATATCCCTCCAGTAACCACAGTTGTAAATTCTGTAGGTCCTTAATGGAGACAGATGACGTAATATCAAAATCGGTCAATTAACTTCTTATAGACTTAATTCACACCCTTAATTCAGCAGTTTCAGAACTGTTTGTATTCGGTCAGTGGGAGAAATAAGGCAAAATCCATCACTATTACTGAAAAGAACCCTTCAAAACATATGCCTTAATATAATGAATTTAAGAGTATCACATGTCTACATGATGAACACTTAAGAAACTGCAATGTCAACAGAGGCAGTATTATTTTTTTTACACAGAGCTGTTGTGATTAAGAAAAGTTCAGCAGATTAGAATACAGATTATTTGGAGATTAAGAGATTAGAGTCTAGAATTATGAAGCTAGGAATTTCTTTTGAATAAAGCAGAGTATCTTCTTCCAGGCCTATACCAGCTTGCTCCCACTGGCCTGACAGTCATCTCACCTGGATTCTTTTTATCTTCAAGACTATGGCTCAGTTACTTTTAGCCACAAGAGACTTAGGGTAAGGTTGCATTTACTGGCCTCAAAGGCAGAAAAGCTGGTTCATGATTAGTATACATCTAAAATACTTGACCCCACAAAAACTATGACAGAACTGATCCTCTTTCTTCTCTCTGGGGTAGGACAGGAAAATTCTATTACTCTAGAGTGGAGAGGAATTACTATTAGTGAAGGGACTGTGAAAGAGGATTAGATAACCTCTTGGAAAAGAAATCCTGTAAATTCTGGAAGATAAAATGCAGAGAAAACTGGGTGAAATTTAGCTGCCAGGTCCCTTGCTTTCAGCCAACCACTGCAATCTGGAGGTCTGGCCAACCTCTTAATCCACCTACCTTTTGCTGTGATTTAGGAAACCAAAAGAAGAGTTACTTTTCCCTTTTGCTCATAATGCCCTGCCCTCAACTTGTGTTATTATTCTCCTATCATATCTTGCTCTCCTTTTAAAACCAACCAAATTCCCTCTAATATCTTTAAGTAAAGCTTTGCCTGACAACTTGAATCACACTGGCCTATAATCCATTGTTTCTCTGGGATGTAACATTACATTTTATTTGTTTAATTTTAAAATTAATACACGATTTAAGTGACTTCCCTGGAGGCTCAGAGGTTAAGACTGTGCTTCCACTGCAGGGGGCAAGGGTTCAATCCCTGGTAGGGGAACTAAGATCCCACATACCATGAGGTATGGCCAGAAAGTAAAAAAAAAATTTTTTAAGTAAAAAATAAAATTAATAAATTATTTAAATTTAAGACAATATCCTGTGGGATCTTTCCATGTCAGATACAGATCTATTCATGTAAGATGTCGTTCCTAGGGGACACAGATGGTATTTGTTGGTCACGCAGTTGTGTCTGATTCTTGATTCCATGGACTCTAGCCCACCAGGCTCCTTTGCCCACAGAATTCTCTAGGCAAGAATACTGGAGTGGGTAGCCATTCCCTTCTCCAGGGCATCTTCCCAACCCAGGGATTGGGCCTGGCTCTCCTGCATTGGCAGGTGGATTCTTTACTCTCTGAGTCACCATGGTGGTCATGGATCTAAACCAAATAAGAGCTCATATGTTTTAATGGTGAAAACAATGTGGAAAGAAAATTTGGTTCCTTGCAGTCATTTTTTTTCAGTCATGGCACATTTAGAGAATACTAATATGAGTGTGTGACTTGGGGTAAATGGTAGAGCCAGCCCAGGGGCCTTGGCTGCTCTGAGAATTGAGGGGATCACCATCTCAGTAGACCTGTACCCTTTCTGCCACAAACCAGTTGGGAGTTTATGCAATGAAGCAAAAATTTCCCAGTGGTCTAATTTTAAACAGGGATGGGCTGGGGGGCCTATCTTACGTTGACCTATTGGACAAAAGAGCCAAATATTTAGATCTCTAGATAGCTAACAGAAAAGACTCATAAAACAGAGCTATGAGGAGGGAAATATTTTTCTTGGGAGATTTACTTAATATAATACAGAAATTAATCTTTTTTCAATAATAATATAGAAATACATCCTATTTCACTTTACAGCACAATGTCAACATTGGGTGAACAGTTTAACTTGTTCAATATTATACACAATGCAGACATATGGCCTTGTGAAAGAAAGACAAACAGTGCTCTAATTTACCAGTATGCTGAATCATTCTACATTTTCATTCCAGTTCAGGACAATAAGATGATGCTGGTGAGAGTCAATAACTGGAATGCAAAGGTTTCTGACAGGGAAAATTAGGGAATCAAGAAGATGACAGAGCCTTAAAAGTAACAGTAACATTTATGTGGGAGAATATTAGCTGGGTGAGCAAAATAACTCAGGACTTTAAGCAGAATCTCCTCAGTTTAGTGCATTTTATGGGGGCTTGAGAGCAGTGAATGAGTACGAAGAGAGCTAGAAAATATGGAAACATAAATTGTTTTAAGGAGGGAATTAGGTATTTTAAAAAAAAACTATTTGAATCTAGTAGGTTTCATCCTTCACTTAGAGAACACTGGCGATAGAATAAATACGTCAGCAGGTCTTGAGCAATTATACAAACAGATAAGAGAGATCAAAACAAGTATTATTCAAACTGTGAAGTTCAGGATGAAGGGATAAAAAGACAAAGCATTCTGTGAAGAATTTAAACTCTCATGGTACATAAATTAAGTTTAAAAATAACTTAATTGAAGCCATTACCTTATCAAAAAACCTACTGAGCTTGACAGCATTGGAAGAACCTGCAGCTAAGTACCGTGGATTTGTGCAATCCTAGGAGATAAAACGTAAGATCCACAATTAAACGTTAGGAAACATAAGCTTTTTGTTAGTCATTACTATTCCTCTTGAACATTTCTATAACAAAATATTAGCCATCATACTCTCAAGTAATTTTTCAAATTATGATACACAGAGCAAAAAGGAAAGTGCTAAAGGAAGATAAGGCCACTTACTCTTTGTTATTTAGGCAATTTTAGAGGACGCTGAACCAATGTATTCATCATCAAATAACTTCATAAAGGAAGACAGGATTGGTAATGTCTTACTAACAACAAAACCAAGATACTACTTACGTGACTTACCTATATTTACCTTGAAAAGCAGAAACAGAGCTATCAAAAATAAGTAACACTTCACTATTTAATACAAGTTATTTACCAGTACTCAACTAACTTAAGTAGTATGAAGTTCTTAGGAAAAGTAGGAAGCATGAAAATAGGAGTAAAGGAGTAACAGTTGCCAGGGGTTTCTCACTCACTGAATGCAAGGCACTACATCCTTGGTGGGCCACAATAGATATACTTGTGAAATAGTAAACAACAGATAATAAGTTTATTTTAAAATATCATTATTATTTTTAATAATAATTAAATAAGAAACAACAGATATTACTAGAATAAAAAGAGGAGAAAATAGGGCTCTGAAAAGACAAAATAATCTGAAATAGTATAATGATAGTACATTGCAATGATTAGTAAAGACCTTAAATGGTTTACTATCCTTTTCCTGGAAATCCAATGTTGAATTGCCTTCACTTGTCAATACTGACTTGCCACTTCAATAGACTGACTACTTCGATTTTTACCTCAAATGCCACTTAAGACCCAACCATGGCGATATGATACAGGCTTCTTTGCAAGGACAATATTTAATTTTTCAGTATAAATCATCTGTGTTCCTTGGGACCTAATTATTGTTGGATTTATTTTGACTGTAATTTATTTGTAATTTATTCTGATAAATACCCACATGATTCCTTTCCAATATATTTTATAACAATCATCTATTTTACCAATATACAACATTTCAAAGCTCACATTTTAAATTTTGGCTAGAAGCTAAAATACATTTTCTGAAACCACAAAAGAAAAAAGAGACAACAAAAACTTTTCAAAGATTGTAGAGTAAAAGAAAAATCAGAGGTCTCAGAAGCCAGCAGGCTCTGAACCTAAGTATCTATCTCAATATCTCTAGATTGTATGACATTGGTTAGGTTACAAAACCTTTAAAGTTAAGCTTACTAATTTGTGAAATGGGGATAGCAATACTCATCTCATCAGATTTTTGTGAAAATTAAAGGAGATAATGCATGCCCAGGACTTCCCTGGTGGCTCAGATGGTAAAGAGTCTGCCTATAATGCAGGAGACCCAGGTTTGATCCCTGGGTTGGGAAGATCCTCTGGAGAAGGAAATGGCAACCCACTCCAGTACTCTTGCCTAGAAAATCCCATGGACGGAGGAGCGTGATAGGCTACAGTCTATGGGGTTGCAGAGTCGGACACGACTGAGCGACTTCACTTTCTTTCACTAACATAGCAGGTACTGAAATAATAGTTTCCTTCTTTCTTCATCCCAAGAAAATGCCATCAGATTGAATTTTTAGACACGAATGCACTTAACATAATAAAAGATAATTCTATATACGGATTAAATAGACTGAAATATTGTATAATCCGTTGTATTTGAAATAATGTTTGAACATTTATATAGTAGCTGGGGCATATAAAAGACAAACCTTAAGTAGATAAGTTTTACAAAATGGATATTGATTACATAATCGTCAGACTGTTAAAAGACTTCAGAGATGATTCCACATAGAGCTAAAGTACTAAATACAAAAACTAAATCAAACATCAAACAAAAAACAAAACCTCTCCAAAACTTAATTCAACAATTTCAAGGTGATCAGGCTAGAGAAATCCTATAGTTTCAGGATGAGAATTTTAGATCTCAACTATAAACTATCTGCTATTGATCATGACTGAGGTCAAAGCCTGAAAACTAAAGCTCTAAATGCTTGCCTAAGCTTGAGAAAGAAATCTTAACTAGGGAAGATGCTTCAGAATGATCACTTTGAAGTAAACACATAACAGAAAAATTTGTGCTAGACACGATAAGCCTGGTGGTGATTTAGTTGCTAAGTCGTGTCCAACTCTTGTGACCATGGACTGTATCCTGCCAGGTTCCTCTGTCCATGGGATTCTCCAGGCAAGAATACTGGAGTGGGTTGCCATTTCCTCCTCCAGGGGATCTTCCCAACCCAGGAATCAAACCTCGGTCTCCTGCATTGCAGGCAGATTCTTTCCCGACTGAGCTATGAGGGAAGCCCACAACAAGCCTAGCAGGATTTAAAACAATAAGTAATCGCCTTCCTGTTTATAATTTAAACAATTTGCCTTTTCTCCCCCAAACACAAGATAGCTTTGATTCTATCTTTGGGATATACAATTCTGTTAATTCTTACTGTTTAATAATGTTAAGTAAATTCATATAGGAACCAAAGATGTTAGCATTAATACTGTTAAATCAGTTTTTACTTGAGACTTTATATATACTTGCTGAGTCTTTTTGACTACTATCTCTTTTTGAAAAGCTTATCTAATTTTCCTCCTCATTTTTTTCTTCTCTGCATCCTCAAGACCCTCTTGTTGTTTCTTCTGTGCTCTTGAAAGTGTATGCTGATAGAAGGCTGTAAGTATGTTGTATGTGAACACTGTGGAGACCACGTGTGCCAAAGTACCACTATTTGAGTACATTTACATCTTGTTAACAATGAAAGATGGCCCTGCCTTTGCAAGTAAAATAGGAAAAGCATATAGCTAGGTGACTGTCATAGAAACTCACAGGTATGGAAACAGATACATTCTAAAATACATTAAAAGTAATTGCTGGAACAAATTAAGCATATTCAATGGAAAATTTCCCTTTGGAAACCATGTTCAAAAAAAGTAACCTCAGCGCTTCTTCAAGAAGGACATTATATATTCTATGTAATAGGAATTCTCTGGACTATGATGGTGCAGTCCTCACTACCTGGGACATAATGCTGGCAGCTGAGGAAGAAAGGCACCTCCACTGCAAAGCAGATTGTAAAAAAAAACAAAAACCGTGGAATGTCAGGCAGAAGCTAACTCAGTTATGGGGGTAGAGGTGGGATTGAACCTAGCAGCGTTCACCAATGTTGAATCACAGAAAAAGGGCTCAGAAAAACCTGAGTCATTTGTTAAAATTACAGAATCCAGGTCCTTCTGTCACACGTTGTGAATAAAAAGCTCCAGTTGTAGGGCACTTATTCAAAAATTGTTTCAAATACTGTTGGTAATATGAACATGCAGTCAGGTTTGGGTACTTGGTGATCTAGATGCTTTCTAACAATTCTTTCAGATCCAAGATTCTAAACGTTAGCTGAAGGATAATTAAGTGGAAAATAGGTTTAGTTGCAGAGCACAGGCTCTGGAGTTAGAGCACCTGGTTCCACCTGTGTAACCTCGCTTTAGTTACTCATCTCTGCTTCTAGTTTTCATTTTTAAAATGGAGATATTTATGGTACCTATCTTCTAGGATTGATGTGACGACGATGCATGTGAGATAATGTACATAAAGTACTAAAATAGTGTGCCTGGCACTAAGTGCTTAATAAATGTGAGCCAGCACCAGCATGGCTGAAATACCAGTACACTGACATATTGTAGAAATCTTACTTGTGAACAGTGACATATAAACCATGATTGAAACTGCTGGCCAGGATCATTCCCTCAGCAACACTAACTGGCTTATATGAGAACTTTCCTAGCCTTTTTAAAGTCTAGTTTTAATTGAGCTAAATATCTCAAGAAGGGACTCAATTCATGGTATATATATAAATATATATAAACTAATGCTTATGAAGCACTCCTAGTTTACAGTTTGTAATTTTCTCCTTTATATGTCTGTTTTCCCTTTAAGGTAAACTCTCAAGTTTAAGAAGCTAAGAGGCTTTTCTAAAGCAAGAATAAACAACGCACAGTATCAGTGACCACTCTTTGTCTTCTTAATTATTTTGATTTTGGTGTGATTTTTTAAGATTTTTTCAAGAAAAAGCCTGTGACTTACGTTAGAACAAAGCCTGAACATTACAACAGATCAGCACACAAGGAGGCTGTGCCCATCTCATAATCTGTATGGCTCCAGTCTTCGCTACTGTTTGGATTAAAACCCAAATGCCTGATTCAAATATAAAGCTTCTTCTCTGAGTATGTAATTTGTGAAGGCTTTGGTTTTGCCTTTGCCTGATAATAAAACAAGCATGCATTAGTGAAAATACACACCAAATTGATCTCTTCTGCATTGAAATCCTCAGCCAGGAAAGCAGTCCTAGTTAAAACTTCATGACGCTTGTTTTCATGAATCTGATCCAGTTTAGTCCCTATTACCAACAGTGGGATTTGGTTATCAGCAAACTGTTCCCGGTCATAATCCCTGTGATAAATAATAATGAAGAGGTGAACAGAATTTACCTTTTCTGATGTAGATGTGTAATATTTAAATGTAACTAGCTTATACTATTTTACATATACTTCACTAACTCTTGCTCACCCATCACCTGTAAACCTACTTTTCTCCCAATTTCTTACACATGCCTGTTCATTTTTCAATCAGTCTTCACCATCTTTCAAGTTTCAACTATTAATTCAACTACTCAAAATTTGTCCCTGGGTCTTTACGGATTACTTGAATAAACTGAGAGCCCACCAGGTATATGAAAGTAGGCTGACTGACTTCTAAAACTCTGTCTTCTAAGGCTAACAGCTGAGGAATTTTTCTGAGGAGATACAGAGAGTGGATTCAATCCTCAGTGGATAGAAAACCCAGAAACCTAGCACGCAGTCAAGCCTTTTGGCAGAGGGGAATGCCAAGCTTCTGGGTACCTTCTGGAGTGCACATAAGCTTTACATCCACTATACTTATTTCTGTCTGTGAATAGCAAAGAAAAATAGATCACTTCAGGAAAATAAGAAATAGGAATGCTGAGGCCAGAATAAGTCAACCATAGCTGATGCTACCCTGGGGAAAGATGGATTCAACAAATGGAAAGGGAAAGAAACAGGAATCAGCTTAAATGTAAAATGAATAGTAAAAGGAAAGACTTAAGCAACAAACAGTTGTCTGTCCTGACATGAGAGCCATGGAGTTACAGGACAGGCAGTGAGAATCACTTGGGGTTGGTGGCCTTGGGTCACTCTATTACTGAAAGGAACATAGAGCCCAATATTATTCAGTTAATATAAATTCCACTCATGTATGAGAAATAAAACAGATTTAGATTTCTGACATATTATAAACTCAGTTTATATCAGTCAGCAAAATCTGGTTGCAACACCGTATGTTAGTAAATCGATATTGCATAACCTAACCAATACAAACCAGGTGAGCATAGCTTTTTCCTTCTTTTGGTATTACTTTTCTTTCTCTTTAAATAATCGAAATCTTGTGTGTATGTGTGTGCAAAATTACCAAATCTTTTTGCCCTTCACAATAATCTTACAGAGCCTCAATTACTGTTCAGCCTTGGAGCACAACCGTTTTGAACTATTTTACCTCCCATTTCATAAAAATATTATCATTCTAATTACTGCATCAAAACCAATAACCGTTTGAGTTCAGGGCTTTTGTTTCTTCTTACCAACATCAACGCTGACTTAGGAGACATGGTCCAAAACTGAAAATTGCTTTATTAGAGAATAAAGTTCTTTAAAAAAAAAAGTATATGTTTATTTATTTGGTTGTACCAAGCCTTAGTTGCAGTGTGTGAATTCTTATTTGAGGCATTTGGGATCTAGTTCCCTGACCAGGGATTGAACCTTGGGTTCCCTACATTGGGAGTGTGGTGTCTTAGCTACTAGACTGACAGGGAAGTCCCAAGAATAAAGCTTTGAAAGTGTCCTCCTTTAGGACTTTTCCGCCGCATACTCTAACTTTGGCTTACGTACAAATTTTTGTATGTATTTTAACAAACATCATCTTTGACACATATATTTCTGTCACTTGCAGTCTTTCATAATCCCTTGCAAGTTAACATACATATGTTTATTGTATATATGCAACATAACATATATGTTACATGAAATACATAAATATATACACACACAATCTGTTCTCATTTCTTTTTGTAGCTTTCCTTTTCGCTCATTTTCTTTCATTAAATTTTATATACAATTTGAAATTTGGTAATGAAATCCTTTTTTTCTTTTTAAATCATTAGGTAAAAAACAAATTAGGAATTTTATCATGAATGGATAAGGCTGATAACACCTTAACGTCAAAAGAGACAGATAACCAGGTTTTCGTATTATACGTACAATACCACTTTGGCAAAAACAAAAAACCTTGCAACTTTCAGACTACTGTATTTATCTACCATTTTGGAGAAGATAAGAATTCAGAAAAACAAATAATTTGGAATGAGACACTCAGATACAAAAGTCATCCTCAACTAAACCCTCACAACATTATAACTAATTCAAAGTGAATCACAGATCTAGAAGGAAACCAAAAACTAGAAAACTTCTAAAAGAAACACAGATTAGGCAAACAGTTGTTATACATGACTCTCAAAACACAATACATAAAGGAAAAAAACAGAGAAACTAGACTTCATCAAAATGAAAAACTATTGTTTTGTGAGAGATACTGCTAAGAGAATGAAAAGACAAACTACAGGCTGGGAGAAAATATTTGCAAATCAAACATCTTCCAAAACGGTTATTTTGGAAGGTACATTCTTGTGACTGCTATAGCATTTCAAACCAATTGTGAAGTAATTTGGGCTTACCCATTTGTTACCAAGACTCCAGTTGGCACCAAATCCCTATTTAGAGCTTCCAATGACCAACGGTACAAGTTTTGGGATGACTTCTTATTTGTTAAGTCATGCACTAAAATAATACCTAAAATAATCAGAGAAAATAATGTCAATATTTTAAGATTTTCTCTTCATTTCACAAGTGACAAAGCATTAGATTCCTTAATGAATGCATTCTGGTATGACTAACAAACTCAGACATGATTATTTAAAAATTTCCTCTGTAAGTTCTTGCAAATAATTAACTAAATTTTTTTCTTTGTCAGTTCTATAACTAAAAAAAAATTCTACAAGGGCTGACAAAATTTCATTAAGCTTTTAGAATGTCTTTTTTTCCTTCATTAAACACTTAATGAGTGCCTACTCTGCCTGGTCCTAATTACAGAACTACTTCATCAATAAAAAGAATCAAAACTACTTTATGTATATAGGAAATTATATTCATTCAAAAAGATTATTTTTCTACACTATGCATCTGTCATAGACATCATACATACACCTATTATTTACACTCATCAAAATATTTATTAATAAAAATTTATTTAAATGGTATTGATTTAATTTGATACAAATTCCTATTCTTTAGCGGACAAGATGTTTTCTTGTAGGTTACCTGGAACTAATCAACTTAAAAGTCTAATCATTTAGTTCTCTGAATTAATGCCTAGCTATGTAAGCTTGCTCAATCTATAAGATATTTAGTTAAAACACAGCAAAAGAAATATGCCACAAGGAGATAGGAAAAGATAGTTAAGAAGTATGAATAGTAGAAAATAGATGGACTTTCTAGAGATTGAGAAATAACTGTAAAATATAATGAGGTTGAGAAGTACAATTAAATAGAATCAGCTAAGATCCTAGACAGAAAGGCAAAGCAGGTAATTATGATACAATATATACAATAGAGGAAATGTTTTAATGCCTAGTGAAATTTAGAGTATCATCTTGTGGTCAAGAGACTATATGTTTTTAAACAAACCCCAACTCTTTCAAAAGCAGAGACATTACTTTGCCGACTAAGGTCCGTCTAGTCAAGGCTATGGTTTTTCCTGTGGTCATGTATGGATGTGAGAGTTGGACTGTGAAGAAGGCTGAGCGCCGAAGAATTGATGCTTCAATCCATTCTGAAGGAGATCAGCCCTGGGATTTCTTTGGAAGGAATGATGCTAAAGCTGAAACTCCAGTACTTTGGGCACGTCATGCGAAGAGCTGACTCATTGGAAAAGACTCTGATGCTGGGAGGGATTGGGGGCAGGAGGAGAAGGGGAAGACAGAGGATGAGATGGCTGGAAATGGTTTTTCCTGTGGTCATGTATGGATGTGAGAGTTGGACTGTGAAGAAGGCTGAGCGCCGAAGAATTGATGCTTCAATCCATTCTGAAGGAGATCAGCCCTGGGATTTCTTTGGAAGGAATGATGCTAAAGCTGAAACTCCAGTACTTTGGGCACGTCATGCGAAGAGCTGACTCATTGGAAAAGACTCTGATGCTGGGAGGGATTGGGGGCAGGAGGAGAAGGGGAAGACAGAGGATGAGATGGCTGGATGGCATCACTGACTCGATGGACATGAGCCTGAGTGAACTCTGGGAGTTGGTGATGGACAGGGAGGCCTGGCGTGCTGCGATTCATGGGGTCGCAAAGACAAGACTGAGCAACTGAACTGAACTGAACTGAACTCTTTCCTATATTACCCAGATTCTACTGTGAAGAAAGAATGTGAAACTGATGATTCTCCCATCTTCAAGATGTAAGATATGTAAATATGAAAAAAGAAGGACATGAGACTTAGAATTATTTGGCTCCTCTAGGTTTTACAGACACTGTACAACTAAGGTGCTTGTGCAAGTTATAGCTGACTAGTTCCAGATGGCTTAAGTTAAATCTGCATTTCTCCTGGCATCTGGAACAAATAGAGATCTGACACTGGCCTCCTGGTCCAACTGCATTCACTCTACCTTCCTCAATGAGGGGCTCTAATACGCATTAGGGAAACAAGGGCAGACTGAAAAAGGAATAAAAAGCTACTATTTAAAATTATAGCTAATATTTATTCAGTATTATGTACTACATATTGTGCTTTCCGTGTGTCATCTAATTTGATTTTCAGAACAGTTCAATGAAATAAGAATTATTATCTTTATTTTACACATGTGGAAACAGGCTCAGAGAGGCTGGTAAGTGGGGCAGCCAGGATTTGAAATCAAGTAATCTGACAGTAAAAACTGGAGGAAAGCAAAATAAAGTCACTTCAGGGCAAAGGAATGGCAGATACTTTTCTCCTCTCCTTATTTCCTAGGTATAAATACAAACATATGAGTGGGTTTGGCTGGGAGAGTGAAAAAATTACAAAGCCCTAAATGAGTTATTAGATGTTTTGAGGATCTCTAGTTATGGCTTTTGAGTTTTTAAGAGCACTGAGCATGCTTTTCCTTATGTCCCTTCTTTCATTTGGGCTGAGAGTCCATGCTTTGTAGACTGTGAGCTAGAAGGGACAAAGTGAGGCCCAAAGAAGTCAGGGTGACAGCTGATCAGAATATGTGCTAAAACTGAAAGCGAGAGACACTTTACAGGTCTCCTTTAGGGATTATCAGCCTCAATCATCACAGTGGGAAGAGGTAGGATACTGAGGGAAGAAAGTTATTGCTAAGAACAGACTGTGTATTTGAATGGAATGATCCTTATGCTCTGTTTCTTAGAAAACTAAGGATGGTAGACTGAGTAAAGAACCTTGAATGCTTCTAACAAGAGAAATGTTCCAGAGGTAGGCTCAGAGAACTCAGAAACTGATTTTTCTCTTTTTTAAAAAAATTAAAGTATTATTGATTTATAATACTGTGTTAGTTTCAAATGTACAGCAAAGTGATTCAGATATATTCATACATATATACTTATATATGAGATTCTTTTCCATTATAGGGTTATTACAAGATATTGAATATAGTTTTCTGTGCTAAACGTAGGACCTTATTATCTATTTTATACATAGTATTTGTATCTGCTAATCACAAACTCCTAATTTATGCCTCCCTATCTTTCTCTTTGGTAATAATAATTTTGTTTTCTGTGTCTGTGAATCCCTATTAAGATTGTTCTTAACAGGGATTATTTTTTAAGAAGCAGGAATGTATCTCAGTCTTACCTGTAAAACTAACACAGGGTATATGAAATTACTTCAATAATATTCAAGGAAGATACAAATCACTAATGGATAGTAGGTATAAAAAAGATAACCAAATAAACATGGAGTTAGATGGATTTCTTCAGTACTTACTAAATTTACAACTCAGAATTCCATGAAGTTTCTAGGATTTGAACAGTCCTTAACTTTATTATTTATTCATAATTTTTATCCTAATTCTTTCTCAAAAAGATCAAACAGCAGAAGTGTCATTTATCCAAACTTCTCTTTGCCAAATCAGACCGATACCAATGTTGACAAGTCATTTGACCAATATAATAAACCAGGCCTCATTTCTTTCTCTCCTGCTCTTTAACATTAGTCACCTAACACTATACCAGTCTAATCTGTTTTTTCACTTATATACATTCTATTAATACATGCTATTATCATGTACTTTATCATGTATTATGATATCATATATTAATGTCACCATCTTTAACTATTTTGTTTCATTTATGAATATTTTGTTTCTTCAGTTAGATTGTGACACTTTCAGATAGAATTCTGAGTTAAATGAGACACAGGTCTGATACAACTAACACAACTCATCTTGTATTCTATAGTATGTATCCAGTGACAAGAGCCTGCTCTACTTTTTGTAGTATCTACTAAACCTTATGATATGGGAGATAAGATATTGAAAGAGGAATATTATGATATGGAAGATAAGATATTGAAAGAGGAATATAAGTAATGAAGATGGTACTGAATAATTACAATACTTACCTATTACTGAATAAGATCTAAGTATATTATAAATGAAGCCCAATTAATAACTAAGCATCTATCAAAAAGGAAGGGTAAGATGCTAAATCTGTTGGTATATCAATCAAAGAGAAGCTGAAATTATATTTCACAGTAAAAAAAAAAAAAAGGTAAAAACTGAATTTAAAAAAGATTTAAAAAAAAAAACAACTACAGGTAAATCACAGGTGCCAATAGTTTAGTTCCTTGACAAAGAGTAGGCACTCTATGAACTGCAATCATGGCCTATTACACACTTCTATTGGAAGTCTGCTCCAGGTATTTGTACATAACTGGATGAAATTTCTGCACCCCTGAAAACATCCTTAGGTAGCTTTTATAAATTACATAGGCCTCTCTCTAAGGAGCAGATGAAAGAATTCTCAGTATCTCTGTGACGTCTGGCTTAGACCATGAGACTCCTAATGGTATATACTCAGTTGACTAAAGCAACAGCAAGCACTCCCAGGGAACAGTGTTTTGAAATTTCCATGTTTTATGTCGAGTACCTAAAATACAATTTTATGTCTCAATATTCAGTTTATGACAATAATGCAAACAGAGGCACTCAGACAAAGCAAATATCTAATGTTCTGAAATACAGTCAGAATCTAGAAAACACAAACTGCAATGTGTTATGCAGATTTAAGAGTTGTGACTATACTATATCTTTCTTAAACTGAGTCTAGCGTTCCACATCAGATGATCTGAGACCACTAAAATATGGTAAAAATAAAAAAAGCTTTACCATTTACAGAGTTGTAGAATACTGCTCTTGTGCTTTTCACACTGCTGGCACTGCCCACAGAGCCTCCAACATCCCATAATTCTATATAGTAGGTCTTCTCTTCTGGAGTTCCTTCTTTGTAGTCATGAACCTAACAAATCAATCCATCAGAATAATTATTATAGCCACTAAGAAAACTGGTAAGCCTCCTCATTCCAGCTTAAATCACTGGACCTTTCCATATCAGCAGCTTACCCTCTGACTTTGATTACCACCTCCCGTCTTTTCAGCTTCTCTCTACTACTCCAACTCTAATAATAATCTCTGACCCCAAAGGTTCCTACAGTTCATTGTTCCTAACATCTTCCAAAGTTCTCCCTTCCACTTCCAAATCTTCACTTCCTTCCTAACAGAGCAAAAGTTCCACTATTTGTCGTTTTTGTCACCCCTTACCCACCCCACAACATAGTATTCACCAAACATTTCAACCTTGATTATATCCACCTTTTCCTGTATTCCATGTCTGCAACTGAATATAATGTTCAGAAAAATATAAATTCAAGCTAACTGGATTCACTTTAAATTCCAGTCTACCTTTGAAGCTGTCCTTTGGTCAGTTCCATAGTCGATTTCTACTTTTCCTCTGCTAGATAACTATTTCACACTTACTTGTCTTTTTCAAATTTCCAATAACTCTCTCCTATCCTCAAGCACAGCTAATAAGCTTGCTTCCCAAGACAGAGGTGAGGTGAGGTGAGGTGAAGTCGCTCAGTCGTGTCCGACTCTTTGCGACCCCATGGACTGTAACCTACTAGGCTTCTCCGCCCATGGGATTCTCCAGGCAAGAATACTGGAGTGGATTGCCATTTCCTTCTCCAGGGGATCTTCCCTACCCAGGGATCGAACCCGGGTCTCCCACATCAGAGGCAGACGCTTTAACCTCTGAGGCACCAGGGAAGCAATCAGAAAAGAATGTGTACAACCTGCTCTTCCCTTATCTATCTACTCTCTGCATCTGTACCCATATAATCTGCTTTCCTTGCAGCTCTTATAGATAACTGTCTGTGTCCCTAAGGCCAAATCCCCTTCTTAAGCATGAAATCCCATTTCTTCTTTCTTATCGAAGAGGTAGCTCTATCAATTCTCTTTTTCATCATCAAATTTTTCCTCTCTGTTGGATAATTCCCATCATCAAAGATGCCATAATTTTTCCCATCTTAAAACTTGACCTCATGTCTTCCCTTAGCTACCATACCACTTCTCTATTCCTTTTTATAACAACAGCCCTCCAAAGAGTTGTCTCTTTTCAACTGTCTCTGGTTCTTTTCTTTACATTCTCTTTTGAACCCAGTCCTGTCATACCGTTTGTCCCAATCACCCCACTGAAATATACCTCATCAAGGTCACTAATAGTCTCCATATTGCTAAATCCAATGATCAATAAACAGTTTTCATCTTACTCTACCATCTGATAAAACTAGTCACTCCTCTTGCAGTACTTTTTTCACTTAACTTATAGGATATCATACTGTTCTGCTTTTCTTCCCACCTCACCGTCTAATCTGTTTCTGTCTCCATTTGGGTTGTCCTCATCTGTCTACCCTCTAATTGTTAGAGTGTTCCAAGGTTTAGTTTTTGAGTCTCTATCAACATCTGCTTCTTTGACAATATCATCTAACCTTATGATTTAAAATGTCATAAATATGTCGATGAGCTTCCCTAGTGGCTCAAATGGTAAAGAATCCGTCTGCAATTTACATCCATGCTGGATCAGTCCATTCCACCTTAGACTTATCAGTCCATATCACCAGACTACAATTGGGATGTCTAAAAGGCACCTCAAATTTTACATATTTAAAAATAGTATCTCAATCTTCCTCCCAAACCCATTCTTCTCCCATTTTCTCTGCTTCAGTAAGAGGCAATTCTAGCCTTCTAGTTAAGATCGAATTCTTAACTTAAAACTTAACTCCTCTCACACTACATATCTGATTTGTCAGCAAATCCTGTTGCTTTTGTCTTAAAAATATACCCAAGACCCATTCATTTCTCACCATCTCTACTATTAACACCCTCAAAGCCTCTATCCATCTCTTTGCCTGAATTAATGTAATCATCTCCTAAGTGCTTTCCCCACTAGAGCCTCAGTGACTCACTTTCCCACCACTTTCCATTTGTTCTAGAGTGATCATTTCAAAATGCAACTTAGATCATATCCCCCTTCAATTCAAAACTCTCCAATGACTTTTACTCACAGTAAACTCTAAAATCTCTCTCTCATGGTCTAGACTTTATAAGCATTTATTGCTTGTACCATATTATTACTCAGAAATGAAATCTGATATACATCAACCTTATCTATTAGAATATAAACAAGAACCAGATTATAGCATGATGGTTCAGGGGTGTACATTGGAGTCTTTCAAGAATTTGTCTGTTTTAGAAATATACATGCCAACAAAGGCAAAAAAATAAACAAGTGGGACTGCATCAAATAAAAGAGCATCTATACAGCAAAGGAAACAAGCAACAAAGTGAAAAAGCATCCTATGGAATGGGATAAAATATTTGCAAATCATATATCTTGATAAAGGGTTAATATCCAAAATATATAAAGAAATCATACAATTCAATAGCAAAAACACCCCCAAACAACCCAATTTTAAAAATGGGCAGAGTTTTTCAAAGAAGACAAATGGTCAACAAATACCTGCAAAGTTGCTCAATATCACTAATCAGAAGGGAAATGCAAATTAAAGGTATGAGACAACACCTCCTACCTCTTAATATGGCTGTTACCAAAAAGACAAGAGATAATGAGTGTAGGTGAGGATGTGGAGAAAAGGGAACCCTTGTGCACTGCTGATGGCAATGTAAACTGGTTCAGCCACTATGGAAACAGAATAAACATTCCTCAGAAAGTTAAAAACAGAACTACCATATAACCCAGCAATTCCACTTCTGGGTATATATCCAAAGGAAATGAAAACAGGATGCTGAAGAGATTATCTGGACTCTCACATTCTACTGCACAACAGCCAGGACATGACAACAATTCAAGTGTCTGTTAATGGATGATGAATAAACAGAGAAGATAGGATATAAAACTGTGGGAAGGGAATATTCTTCCATTATTCAGCCATAAGAAAAAAGGAAATCCTGCCATTTGCAACAACATGGTTGGATCTTGAGGGAATTATGCTAAATGAAATAAGCCAGACTGAGAAAAAAAAAAATACTGCATGCTATCACTTATATGTGGAATCTGAATAAAAGGCTAAACTCACAGAAACAGAAAACAGAAAAGTGTTTGCCAGGGGTTGCAGAGGTGGGGGAAATAGGGAGAATTTGGTAAAAAGGTGCAAATTTTCAGCTTTAAAATAATAAGGTCTAAGGATATGCAACGTGGTGAGTTTAGTTGGGAACACTCTACTGTATAAGTGAAATATGCTAAGAGAGTAGAATGTAAATGTTCTCACCAAATAAACACGTGAGGTGATGGATGTGTTAATTAACTGGATGGGAGGAATCCTTTCACAATGTATAAGAATATAGTATATCATCACAATATACACTTTATCTTATAATTTTGTTAATTATATCTAAACAAAGCTGAAAAAAGGCCTTAAAAAAAAAAATACATGCCAGACTTACTGAATCAGTTACTTTTGGGTCCAGTCTTTGGCATGCATAATTTGAAAATTCTCCAAATGACTTTGCTATAACACCAAGGAATTAAGAATCACTGATTTTATAGAAAGTTGAAACTATTTTGGTATCAGGAGGCCTGACTATACTTCTTGACTGTTACTGATAATCCCTGATATCTTCGAGTCTCAGTTTACTTGCTTACAAAATGAAAATGAAGAAGTTATATTATGTGTATCAAATGGCTCTGAAATAAAAAGTAAGACAGCTGAGTAGAATGAACTGGGAGATTGGGATTGACATATATACACTATTGATACTGTGTTTAAAATAGATGATGAGAATTTACTGTAGAGCACAGGGAACTCTACTCAAGGTTCTGTGGTGACCCAAATGGGAAGGAAAGCCAAAAAGATGCATGTATACATATAGCTGATTAACCCTGCTGTAGAGTAGAAACTGGGCTTCCCTGGTAGCTCAGCTGGTAAAGAATTCACCTGCAATGCAGGAGACTCCAGTTCAATTCCTGGGTTGGGAAGATTCCCTGGAAAAGGGATAGGCTACACACTCCAGTATTCTTGGGCTTCCCTGGAAGCTCAGATGGAAGACCTGAGTTCGATCCCTGGGTAGGAAGATCACTTGGAGGAGAGCATGGCAACTCACTTCAATACTCTTGCCTGGAGAATCCCACAGATAGAGTAACCTGGCGTGCTGCAGTCCATGGGGTCGCAAAGAGTCGAAGACAGCTGAGCAACTAAGCAGAGTGTAGCACAGAGTAGAAACTAACAACATTGTAAGGCAGCTATATGCCAATAAAAATTAATTTTAAAAAGATAGCTGAGCAGTTAAAATATATATCATAAAATACATGTACTATATTTAACAGAATGATTCATACTTTTTACTTATTCACATTCTTTTTTTTAAATCCAAATCATTTTGTCCAAGGAAAATTTTAAATAAACAAGATATTCTACAGATAGCCACAATGACATTAAGAGAAGACAATGATTAGAATGGCAACAAAGAGGATAGGAAACACAAATGACAATAGCAAAATCACAGTAGTTGTGGACCACAGTGGATAACAGAAAGCAATTCTGTAGAGTGTGATAAAAGTTATCACTATTTTGCAATTATATGGCATAAATAACAGATAACAAATGATCATGTTAAATTATCAATAAAAAGATTAAACTACATGAATTCTGTTTTTAAAGCAAGAAGATGTTTAATACATTTGATCAAGATTTCTAAGCACAAGCACTGAAATGAATAATATGAGATATTATAAGGCATTAGTTATCTGGTATCAAAAAGCTCAACCACTTTGATGAAGCTCTCTTGATCCTGCCACCTTCCCTGGCTCCAAAACCAACCAGGGCTGGTTAGGTACTCCTCCTATTTGCTCCCATAATATGCTGCACAGTTCTATCATTTCACTAACCACACTGTCATTTATCTGCCAGTATCTCTTCTATTAGATTCCTGAGCTTAAGAGCAGGAACTATATTATTCAACTTTGTAAGCCTAGAACATAGCATAATACCCAACACATATTAGATATTTGGATATGCTTGGTTAAATCAAGGAAAAGATTCAGGGTGTCTCATCTTCTAAGGTTTTATTATATTGTTTATTATTTTCACTGAATTTCAGTGATTCTCAAGTACAGTTCTGAGAATAAACTAAATTAGAACCAATAGGAAGGCTTATTAAAAAAAAATATTCTTGGACAACTCCTGATGCCTCCGGGGTGGGGCTCAAAAAAAGATAGCTCCCTAGGTGATTCTGATACATAATTAAGCTGGACAACCATTTAAGTACATCACTTTAGTCTCTAATGGTATTTCAATGTCTAATGTTGCCACCCCTAAATGACTGTAACTCCTTCCATAACAGCCACCATGTAACCCAATTTCCAGGTAGCATGCCCTCCTAGCCTTGCAATGTACCAAGTCTGTTAGACAGTTCCCTTCTGGCAGTACATACTCCCAAACTGGACTGACCTACTCATCCATACTCTTCACCACAAAATACTTTCCTTAATCAAATCGTTTCATGTTTCCTTCCAGAGTTAGAAGAGAAGATGCCCTTCTTCTTTTCCAAACTGCTGAATTAAACTAAGTTTAATTTATTTCAAATGTAATGAGTCCTAAGAACTTTAAACCACAGCTTGCAGCTATGACATTGTATCTTTTATACGGGTGAGTGATCTCCAAGGGAAAGCGTGACATTATAACAAGTATTGCTCTTGACACAGTAAGTGGTACCTCGCTGCTATACTAAGAGTTCAACATGATGGAGAGTAATGGCAAACTCTAAGAAATGTGTTTTATATTTAAATCAGGTCATCAGGGATCCAATATTTAGTCATGACAGACTTTACAGCTACAGAAGGAATGGTTTTTCTCAACAGGCAGCAACAGTATGTGCTGATCATCAAATGGGAAAAGGAACCGTACTGTAACTTTGGTCCTTCTCATTTACTCACCTCTTTACTTTTTATTGGAAACCAAATCAAGATCAAGTATAATAGATTTTGTATCATTTGAAGAGTTTATTCATTGTTTGTAATTTTTAAAAAGAAACAAATTTAGTAAAGAAAATGATACACATCAGGAAAGAGCAGTGTATGTTTTAAATGTTCTTTAATAAGTTTGGTTTGATATGTGTGCCTGTAAACTACTAAAGACAGGCAGGAAGGAAGGAGTCTTAGGAGACAGTCGGGAGAAAAGGCAGAAGGGTAGAAAAAAGTCGACAATGTGAGTGTATCAGGGGAACAGGAATTGAATTTGCTTCCTTCTTCACAGTGTCTGATACCCAGGAGGTATGCAATATATATACTGAATGAACAAATGAATGCATGAATAACATCATGAAGGTTTCTGCTAACTGTTTTGCCTTCAGCCAAGCTCATTTCCTCTATTAAAAAAACCCAAAACCTTCACTTTCCCCTTCTATTCTGTACTCACTTGCTCCTTTATTTAACTTCTAAACTTTGTGAAAGATTGATTTAAACCTCTGTCTATATATTCTCTCTGCCTACTCACATCATTTGGTTTCTATTAACATTCCATTGCATTTTAAAAGGTCAGCACTAACTGTGTCATTACCAAGTGCAGTTTTTCCTCTCAGTCATTATCTCTCTATACTATTTCACACTAAAAATCAATCCCTTTTTCATGAGAGTCTCATCTCTTTTTTGCTCTTGTGGTTTTTCATCACCTTGGTTATCCCTCCTCTCTTCCTATGACCCTGCTTTTCACCATCAACTCCCTAAATACACCTCAAGGCTCTCCCTCAGCTCTTCTCTTTCTAAATTTTCCTTCCTGAAAACCTCATCAGCTCTCATGGTTCAAGATTATCCCCACAGAGATGATTCCGTCTCAGAATTCTCTCTTAAGCTTCAGCACGTCAAATGCTTTCTCGGCAGCTTCAGGTGGATAGCGCATAGATGCCTCCATTCATCATGTCCAGAGTAGAATTTCCATTTCCTTCTTTCACCTGTAATATATCCCCCTTTTTAAGGAACAGTCCAGCTGTCTGTTGCTCAGGCTACCCATTCAATCACTAACACTCAGTATAATTTTCTGTTCCTCACAAGCACTTCACTTTTTCTCGTCAACTGCTATAACACTTACATTCTCTATAAGAGCTATTCCACAGAACTTTCTGTGATGATGGAAATGTCAAATATAATAATTACCAGCAATATGTGAGTTCTGAGCACTTGAAATATGGTTAGACATAACCACAACTAGACAACTAAATTTTTAATTTTAGTTCATTTAAATTTAAATCTTCACATGAATCTAGTCATTACTATATTTAACAACACCAAAATACCTTTTTCTTAATACCATTCTGGAACAAAAGAGTAGTGATCAAAAGCACAGGCTGTTGAACTAGACTGTCTGCGTTGGAATTCCATTTCCATTACTTTCTGGCAGCGTGACCACGAACAAAGCAGTTAAGACTTCTGGGCCGCAGCTACTTTATGTGTCAGATAGGGAAGCTAACAGTATCTACCTTGACAGGTGAGCATTAAGGGTCATGGATTAGTATATTAAATAGGTGCCTAGTCAAAGTAAGCACTAAAAAAAAATGTTAGCCATCATTCAATAATACTATTATTTTAAAGATCATTTATATAAACCTTTGGCCCACCTACTAGTTCCCACCTCACATTCTTAGTGTTAAGAAGACTGCCTCTAAAAAATTCTTTCTCCCTACTGCTTGCATATTGTTATGCTGCCCAAGAGGAATTCAATAAATATTGATTGTATGCAATGTGTAAATTAGAGTTTAAAATCCCATTAAAGTAAATTAGAAATGACAAATCAATTTCCTTATTTATAGTTTGTGAAAATATTAAATTCTGTAAGTCTTATTTTCATAATTAAGCACAGCCATGCATTATATTGGTCCCATTAGACTTCAGGCAACAAAATAAGAACACAGTAACGAATGAAGGATACCACAAAATGAAACTTTTCTCAGTTATGAACACCTCTGCAGTGCATACTAAATCCAAAATGTTAATAATTACTGAGTACATACTTTCGACCCCTGGGTTGGGAAGATCCCCTGGAGAAGGGAACAGCTACCCACTCCAGTATTCCTACCGGGAGAATTCCTTGGACTGTATAGTCCATGGGGTCACAAAGAGTCAGATATGACTGAACGACTTTCACTTTCACTCACATACTTCAACATCATTAGCTTCACCTAGCACTTGAAATTAAACAGTTATATTATCACCTTTACCATCTCTATTTTTAGCTGGCTCTTAACAGATGTGAAATGAGCTAAATAGGGCAACTGTTTTTAAGGCTTCTGAAGAGTGTATATTCATGGATCTTTACTGATTCTGGACATCCTCATCTCAGGTTTCAATAATACAGAGGCTGTAATGCAATATAAAAGCTGCTAGAGAAGAATGTGTTCTTCCAAGTTATCTGGGTAAGTCTTATTAGATTTAATCATTCTTGCTGGAAGGAAGAACTGTTCACTTTGTCAACAACAGTCAAAATAACTTGTACGTCTAACAGAACTTTCCTGAAAATTATTGTTTAAAATGCCTTTTACTTATGTTGTCACTCAAGAAATGCATTTTTCTCAAAGAAGACAGATCAACCAGCCCAATTCAATGAAGAGTAATAAAAGCAAGGTCATTTTCAGCCCCACATGCTCCACTCTTCCATAGTAATACAATTCAGGCCAGCCTGGCTTTAAAGGAGTCAGTAACACACTCATTCCTGGAGAAGGAAATGGCAACCCACTCCAGTGTTCCAGCCTGGAGAATCCCAGGGACAGAGGAGCCTGGTGGGCTGCCATCTATGGGGTCGCACAGAGTCAGACACGACTGAAGTGATTTAGCAGCAGCACCAACACACTCATTCCAGTAAAATCTGTCACATTATTACATGACACCATCTTCATCTACTATAGCCTTTATTCCAGACTCCCTTTGGGTAGTTTTACATCTTCTCCAGTATTTTCTGGAACTATGGAGCGAGTTCAAAACTCGGCAGTCTTTCATAAGCTAACTCAAGGAAACTTTAATTTCACTTTCTTCAAAAGCAGAGGTTTCTGAAGGAAACCTAACTGTATCCTATTTATAAGAAATACACTATAAATAAAAGGGTATAGGAAACATAAGAGATAGAAGTAAGATATACCACAAAACATTAACTAAAAATAAGTTGGTTTATATAATATAGTATGATTAGCTATGGTCACCATGTTGTACGTTATATCCCCAGAGCTTATTTATCTTATTATGGAAAGTCTGTACCTTTTGACTACCTTTACCCATAATAACCCTCCCCTTTTCCACCCCTGACTCTGGCAACCACCAATCTATTCTCTGTTCCCATGAGTTTGGTTTTTTTCCAGATTCCACAACTAAAGTGTGCTGATACAGTGATTGTCTTTCTCCAACTTATTTCACTTAGCATAAAGCCCTCAAGGTCCATGCTTGTTATTTCAAACGGCAGAATTTGCTTCTTTTTTATGGCTGAATAACATTTCATTGCATATACATTTTATCCATTCATTCATCAATGACACTTAGATCTTAAAAATTCTTATGAAAACAAGAAGAAAACCTGTTACTATGTGAGGTGATACATGTTAATAAAGACATTGTGGTAATAATTTCTCAGTATATACATGTATCAAGTCATTATGTTCTACACCTTAAACTAATGCAAAGTCACATGTCAATTATATATCAATAAAACTGGGGGGGAAAGTGGATTTAGCTGTTTTATTACCAGACAAAACAGACTTCAAGGTACAACGTATTACTGGATACAGAGAGGATATATCATGATAATAAAATGTTAAATCCTTCAGGAAGTTTTAACAATCTTAAATTAGTAGACATCTAGTAAAACAACCTCAAAATATATAAACAAAAAATTGGCAGAACTAAAATGAGGAATAGACAAATCCACACCTAAAGTTGGAGATTATAATTCTCATTTCTTAGCAATTGATGAAACAAGCAGACAAAGAAAATCAGTTGGGATAGATAAGATTTGAACAAAAAGATTAACAAACTTGACCTAATTTATATAGTTAGAACAATGTGTGCCAACAGTTACAAAATTGCATTCTCTTCAAGTGCAAATTAAATATTTACCAAAACTGGCATGAAGCAAATGTCATCAAATTTCAGAAAATGAAATAATATATCATATGTTCTAAGCACAATGAAAATAAGCTAGAAATCAATAATTTAATGATAAAAAAATTCTCAAAGTTGGGAAATTAAGTGGTACATTTCTAAACAACCTATGAGTCAAAGAAGAAATCATAATGGAATTTAGACAGTATTCTAAACTGAATGATAATGAACAAAATTTCAGAGAGGCAACTAAAGTTGTGCCTAGATAGAAAGAAATTTAGAGCCTTAGAGCTCTAAAAGGAAGCCTGAAACAAACCCAATGAAACAACTACCTAGTGCAAGAAGTTAGAAAAAAACACAGCTAATTAAATCCAAAGAAAGTATGGACATCATAGAGAAAAGAGCAGAAATTAATAAAATAGAAAATAAATATGTAGTAGATAAAATCAACAAAGCCAAAAAGTGGTCCTTGATAGACTCTGGAAAGACTGACCAAGTAAGAGAAAAGCCACAAATTACCCCTATCAGAAATAAAAAAAAGAAATATTATTATGGATCCTACAGATAATGTTAGATGACAGAGGATATAAAAAGAAATTTTTTGACAATTTACACAAAATAGATTATTTAAAAAACATGTTAAAAAAACTGATTTGGAAGAAATATAGTCATTTTCATATTTTCTTTAATGTTATTTAAAAACTTCCCACAAAGAAAACTTTAGGCCTGAAGGTTTTTAATTGTGAATTCTTCCAAATACCTAGGGAAGAAACAAACACAGAAATAAAACTTGCCAACTCATTTTACAAGACTAGCATAATCCTGATACTAAAATCCCACAAGGAGATTATAAGAAAGAACGGTGATAGGCCAATGTTTCTCAAGAGTTTAGATGTAAATATTAGGGAAAAAAAAAAAGAGGGCTTCTCTGGTGGCTCAGACAGTAAAGAATCGGCCTGCAATGCAGGAGATCCAGGTTTGATCCCTGGATCGGGAAGATCCCCAGGAGAAGGAAATAGCAATCCACTCCAGTATTCTTGCCTGGGAAATCCCATGGACAGAGGAGCCTGGTGGCTTACAGTCCATGGAGTCGCGAAAAGTTAGACACGACTGAATGGCTAACACACTAAACACACTACATTTGAAACAGTATTAGCAAACTGAACCCAGTAATATTATGAAAAGAATGCATCGAGACCAAGTTGGATTTACTCCAAGAATACAAAGTTCATTTCACATTTAAAGATCAATCAACATAACTTACCATATGTTACAAAATAAAGAAGGGAAATTATGATTACCATGCAAAAGCACCTGATAAAATCCAACACCAGTTTGTGATACAAACTCTCATCAAAATAGAAAGAGAAGGTAACTTTAATCTGATAAAGTATATCTACAAAAAGTCCTATAGCAAATACCATATTTAACAGTATTACATTAAAAATTTCCTGAGACTGGGAATGAGACAAAGATGCCTGTTAGCCCTGCTTCTACCTAACAGAGTACTGGATGGAAATTTAGCCGATTCAATAAGAAAAGGGGAAAAAACCCCAAATAAGACAAAACATAAATTACATGAATAGACTGGGCTCTAGATGGATAAGAGGGGCAAGTGGAAGCAGGGCAGAAAATTGAATTTTAAGTTCAATTTCAACTTCAAATTGTAAAGCACTAGACCGTAACTTCACACGTTTTAAGCTTCTCTGATCTTCCCTACAAACCTGTAGGCTAGATAAAGCAGGTATTATTAACCTTTAGTTTGGAAATGACACACAAGGCTCAGAGAAGTAAACTGATCAGTCTGTCTCTCTTTAAGAAGTAAAGGCAATATGGGGACTGACCAAGGAAGTGGGAGTTCAAATTTAAGTTTCTTTTCAGTATTGTCATGCTTTCTCAAGGAAAAGGAGCTAGAAAAGTCCAAAGGGAAATCATGCCCAGAACTTACTACTGGGTGTACCAAACTTAAAGTTGCCACTGAACTCATTATCTAGAATTTCTTTTTCTTTCCATAGCTAAGAATCTGGGAACATGGTAGGCTGAAATAACACAGACAAGTCCCTTCTGACTTCAACTCATAGAAAGGCCACACAAAATATATATATTTTTTTAAATAAAAAAGAAAAGCTCAAGAGAGAACAAGTGAGAGAGAAAAAAAAGGAAATTTCCCAGATGCTAGAAATGAAGGAAAAAACTTTAGAATGTAAAGTGGGAGCTGACCCAGATTCAGATATAGTTTCAAGGGTTGGTCCCCAGAGTTACAATGCCCAGACAAGAATAAGGATCCATTTTCCAGCTTTCAAGGTAAGAGTATATGTGGATGAGTGACAAAGGACAGATTCGCTTCTTGAAATGTGGACCCTTCATGAGCAGCCCAGTCAGTGAAAAAGAGTAGGAAAAACAGTTCACTGAATCAGGAAAGCGGGAAAAACTTTCTGTCAGGGATCTTGTAGAGAGCAGATGAAAGATCTACAAAAAATAGACACCACAATCGGATAATGGGGGACTTTACATTATTAAGATGGCATGGACATTCCAATCCAAGAAATTACAGGGACCACTGAAATCTCTGGAGCTCTGCAGCAACAGGAACAAAAAGGCACTGTACTCTCAAAACATAAAACATAAGACTTCAAAAGGGAAGCAGGAAAAAAAATTCTGTTTGAAGATGTGGTCATCTTCAAAGAGTTATAAACCATACAGGAGGTACATTTCCAAGAGGCTGAGTCAGTATATACAGCAAGTAGGAGATCTGCCATCCACCCAGAAAAAAGAATAGAATGCTCCAAAGAAACCATGAAATATTATGTTGAAAATGATTAAAATAAAAAACATAATGAAAGATCAGAATATTTTGAAAAATTTTGACATTTGAAAAAGAACCAAAGGAACAACTAGAAATTAAAAATTACAGTTACTGAAATTAAAAAATTGAGTGGATTTATTAAAAAATGGATTAGACATAGTTGAAGAGATTCTTAGTTAACCAGAAAGTGAATATGAGTACATGATCCAGAATGCACCACAGAGAAATAAACAATAGAAAACACGAAAGCGCAATTAAAATATGTGAGGACAAACATCCAGAAGAAGTTCAAAAGGAGAAGATAGAGAGGACAAGGCAAGGCAAACAGATAATGGCTAAAAATTTTGAAAAACGAAGACAGACATGAGGTGTACCACTTCTGATGAAGATGACTAAAAACTAACCTACCCCCAAATGTAGGCCAGCAAAACTACAGAACGTCAAAGATTTTAAAAAATTTTGTTTTTTCTAAAGCAACTAGAGAGAAGAAATTATCTTTAAAAGGAATACTTAGGCTGAAAGATTTCTAATCTTCAGCAACATACATCACAGACTATGCAACAACAGGTGCAATGAACTGAAGGAAAATATAATAGCTATCAATCGAGCTAACTACTATCCCCTCCTCATTTATTTCTTAACTCAATGGAGAAAGGTATGCCAGTATAAGATGGGCTTGGACAGGACTAACTGGAATTAGCAAGGCCAAAATATCCGGAAGGCTGTTAATTCAGTGGAAACAGCACTGTGTTTCCTAAATGTGAGGTAGATCAGATGACCTAGACATAAGACTCCAGAAGCTTTTGCCTTTACACTGTATTTCTAGCCAAAGTTGGCTATCTTAGTGGTAAAGGCTTAAGCAGAATTATTTATGGAGCACATTAAGTGAGTGCTAGATATATAGCACAGTAATTAAAAGTGAAGTCTCTGGAATCAGGCTAATGAGAATCAAATCTTGACTCTGCTTCTTATGAACTGAATGGATTTGATCAAGTTACTTTACTCCTCTGTGCCTTGATTTTGGTAGCTCTATCTCACAGTTTAAAAAAGATGAAATAAGCAAAGAAATGTAAAACATTGGGCATAGTACCCAGCACACAGTAGGTATTTAATAAAGGCTAGTTATTCTTATTATTTAGTCCTGACTACAGGGCTGAAATCTGACCACAAGTTTGAAGAAATTATCTTTAATATGACACTGAAAAACTAAAATATAAGAAATACATACTCTGACATCTACTGAGCAGCCCACAGTCCACGATGGATTTCCCAGCACTTGATTCTGGCACAGGAGATGAACTAAGGAAGATTTCCCAACACCTGTAAAAGATACAAGCACTCTAGTTAGATAAAAGACACGCTGAAAAGACTGAGAATAAGCAGTAATAATGTTACGCAAAGCATGGTTGTTTAAAGGGTGTTCATACCATACCGATGATTTAATAAGCTTTGCTGATAGAGAAGATGGTTAACGACACTGGTTCTCTCAAATTTAGTATCAGGATCCTCTGAAGGACTTGCTAAACAACATAGGATGCTGGGTCCTGTCCCCAGAGCTTCCAATTCAGCAGGTGTGTCATGGAAGCCAAAGATTTGCACTTCTAACAAATTCCCAGGTAACGCTGATGCTACTGATTCAGGGAACTCACTTTGAGAACTATTCATCCAGGGCAATTTCAAATTAACTAATCCTTTTCCTTTGGAATGATTCATCTATTCAGCTTATTTTAGAATTGTAGACTCACACTTTAGAGGTAATCTCCTACATACTGACCACCAATGCAGAGGTCCCTTTCACAGATCCTGTTAGTTGCTCTTTTGGATTGGGCTTGAACACTGTCAGTGACAGGGATTCACCATTTCACAAATTCATATTTAGATACTTCAGTTCTCCCATACAGTGATCTTTGGAAAGCAGTCAACCACTTGGCCTAGACTTATCTTTTGGAAAAGGAGAACAACTTTTCTCCATCTACATTATGGCCCTTTTTCCTTACAGGCAGCAATTTTCTTTTTATTGAAGTATAGTTGATGTACAATATTACGTTGGTTTCAGGTATACAACATTTAAATACATTATAAAATGATCACCACAGTAAGTCTGGTAACCATCTGTCCCTATACAAAGCTATTACAGTACGATTTGTGATATTCCCTATGCTGCAGAATACATCCCTGTGACTTATTTATAACCAGAAGTTTATAACCCAATTCCCTGCACCTATTTCACCCCTTTCCCCACAGTTCCTTTCTAGCAAATACCAGTTTGTTCTCAATATTTGAGCCTGTTTTCATTTTGTTTGTTTTTTTAGATTCTATTGTACATATAAGTGAGATCATGCAGTTTGTCTTTCTCTGTTTGACTTATTTCACTGTGTATACCTTCCAGATCCATTCATGTTGTCATAAATGGCAAGATCTTGGCTACTGTCAATAATGCTGCAATGAACATAGGGACTCCTTTCTAGCAAATACCAGTTTGTTCTCAATATTTGAGCCTGTTTTCATTTTGTTTGTTTTTTAGATTCTATTGTACATATAAGTGAGATCATGCAGTTTGTCTTTCTCTGTTTGACTTATTTCACTGCGTATACCTTCCAGATCCATTCATGTTGTCATAAATGGCAAGATCTTGGCTACTGTCAATAATGCTGCAATGAACATAGGGGTGAATACCTCTTTTCAAATTAGTGTTTTTGTTTTCTTCAGGTAAATACCCAGAAGTAGTTGCTGGATCATATGGCAACTATTTTTAATTTCATGAGGAGCTTCCATAGTTTTCCACAGTGGCTACACCAATTTACAATTACACCATGAGTACATGAGGTTCTCTTCTATCCACATCCTGGACAACACTTGTCATTTGTTGCCTTTTTGATGACAGTCATTCTGGCAGGTGTGAGACAATATTTTGTGGTTTTGATTTGCATTTTCCTGATGATGAGAGATGCTGAGCATATTTTCATGTGTGTTTTCTTTGCAAAAATGTCTTTTAAGATACTTTGCATATTTTAAGAAATTAGATTGTTTTTTGATATTGAGTTGTATAAGTTCTTTACATATTTTGGATATCCCCTTATGGGATATGTCATTTACAAGTATCTTCTCCCATTCAAAGGACAGTATTTTCTTTTATTATAGATCTCCTGGGTTTAGGATAATATAGTTACTAATGTTAGGGCTAGTATTTAGAGATCTGTAGGAAGAGGAAAGGGAATGAACTATCCCATGTACGTTTGTGTGCAGGGTTACTCATTCAACTAACACATTTCAGGATGCTATTTTAATAAGCACATTTGGTGAGTCCTTGTGCATCACTAGTTGTTATAAAAGATAAAATACCTCTTTGTGTGCCTTATTGCGTATGGACCTATCACTTTTTATTATAAGTTTTATTTTCAGACTATGTAGAAAGTACAGAAGGAAGAAAAAAATCACCTGAAGAGCACTACTGTCAGCATGCAGATTTAATATTATGATTTAATGTCATAAGCAGAGTTTTCTATAAGAAGGTTGTTATTGTGAACATATACACGTGCGTGTGTGCTCAGTCCCTCAGTCGTGTCCGACTCTTTGCGACATGGACTGTAGCCCGCCAGGCTTCTCTGTCCATAGGATTCTCCAGGCAAGATTACTGGAGTGGGCTGCCATTCCCTTCTCCAGCGGATCTTCCCAACCCAGGGATGGAACCCACGTCTACTGCATCTCCTGCACTGTCAGGCAGATTCTTTTACCACTAGCGCCACCTGGGAAGTGCCCTGGTAGCTTAGACGGTAAAGAATCCGCCTGCAATGCAGGAGACCCAGGACAGATCCCTGGGTCGGGAAGATCCCCTGGAGAAGGGAATGGATACCTACTCCAGTATTCTTGCCTGGAGAATCCCACAGACAGAGGAGCCTGGAGGGCTACAGTCCATGGGCTCGCAAAGAGTCCGACTGAGTGACGCAATGCAGGTACTTAAAAAAAAAAAAAGAAACATAAGCCTTTGCTTACACAGCTGGTTTTGTCTGAAATATTCTACCCAGCCTCTCCTTCAATTTCCCCTCTCCCGTTGGCCTGATGAATTAATCTTTCAAGACTCAGCATCATTCTATATAAAAAGTCTTTTCATATTCCATACAGGCAGAACTAAGCACATCATTCATCATCCTCTGCAACTCCACTTTTCACGCTCCCATAGAGCACTTAAAATACACTATTATATTTGCTTGTTTAGATTTTATTCCTGCTGCTTAATTTTAAGTTCTTTGAGGCCTGGGACTGGGTTTTACTCATTTTTTATTTCTAGTACAAAGAATAGGGTACTTATTTAGTGGCTAAAAATTTCCATGTTCTTAAAGAATCTTCAGAAACATTTTTAATGTCTCCAAGTTCAGAGAGTAGACGTAACTATTTATTTAAACATTTTCTCATTATTAGATATTAGGGTGCCTTGAACTTTTCACTATACTAAGAAAAGGTTTGTTTAAACTTTTGTTTAAAATTAAAAGTATTTTGTTAGTATACCTTCCAAGAAATGAAATTAATATGTAAAAGGAAACCAACATTTAAAGTTCTTGATATACACTGACAACTTGTATCTGGTTACTCTGCCACCAGCCATATACACAAGCCTGCAGGTCTTACTGCATCTCAGCGGTGTGCAGTTGCTTTTTCATCTTTGTTAGTTTATAAGAGGAAAAAAAGTGACATTTTTGTTTTAGTCTGTGTTTGTTTACCTTCTGGTAAAGATACACATTATGATCATCTTTGCAAGCCAGTTGCTTTTCCTCTCATTAATTATCTATTGACATGCTCTACCCATTTATCTACTGGGTTTTAGTGACCTCTTCATATACTAGATGCTCATGTAATTGATCCAAACATATTCTCAGATTTCCCTTTCATTTATTAGTTTTATATACAAGCAAGGAAGACTTTTGAATACTCAAAATGAGCTTTGTCTTTAATTCACCGCATTGCGTTTGCATATGCCTTTAGGGCATATTGTTGATTTTTGTGTTTGCAAGTAGCCTTGTTTATGTTGGAGGCACATAGCTAGGCATTTAGTTATCAGCTTGATACAAGGCTTGAATTTCAAGTTAAGTCTAACTCTGTCAGAGTAGACATTTCTATGCAATAATGTCGTATAGCTCTCCATGAACAGGAGAAGGCAATGGCATCCCACTCCAGTACTCTTGCCTGGAAACTCCCATGGACGGAGGAGCCTGGTAGGCTGCAGTCCATGGAGTTGCTGAGTCAGACACAACTGAGCGACTTCACTTTCACTTTTCACTTTCATGCATTGGAGAAAGAAATGACAACCCACTCCAGTGTTCTTGCCTGGAGAATCCCAGGGATGGCGGAGCCCAATGGGCTGCCATCTGTGGGGTCACACAGAGTCGGACACGACTGAAGCGACTTAGCAGCAGCAGCAGCAGCTCCATGAATTAACTTTTGGGTATTTTGGGTGACAAGAGTTAGCTAACACGGGATGAACTTTACACAGTAAGAACAACTTAAGTGCCAAGAATAGTGGCTAACTTTAAGAATTTAAGGAGGTTCTAATTCTACGTTTTCATCAATAGAACTAACTTAGATCAAAAGAATGCACTTGATTTGCTGGGTAAAAAAGTTCAATATAATCAAATAAATGCCAGGGCCAAACAGAGGTGGTAATGTGTTAAGATCATTCCTTATACCAAAGGAACAAAGAGAAAAGAGTATGTGCATGTTAGATTTTCAGGATTCCTTACTCAATTATCAAGTAACTCTACGGGATACAAACAGATTTCTAAATCCAAAGTCATTCCTTTATATATTTGTGAAACCCTCAAAATTTCACAGGAAAAATAAGCCTTTATTCAAAAATAAACTTTGAAGTTTAAATACAAAGGCAGATGAAGTGTAAAAAGTATATACTAATCTGTCAGATAGCATATCACTGTTAATAGGGAACTATAAAAAGACAAGAACTGACTTTGCAAATAAAGCCTAACTTCAGTGAATGTGTGACAGGATCAATCACTTTTCTGGTGGGTATGGCTATGTCTTCTGTTTTACAACTAAACGATAAGAATAATTTTAAAAAGCTTTCTATTGATAATTGCCTGATCACATTTCCACATTTAATAGAGCAGTCAATTCAACCCTGTTGCATAATGCCTTGATTCCACAGATATATCCCTACCACTTAACTCACTGTTTTGTGTAATAGGTATTTAAAAATTGGGGTGGGGGAATGGACAGTTTGCACAAGATGTCAAAATGAAGGGGTTGCTACATGCAGTAGAAAGGGAATTAAAAAATGAGAGAGAGCACCCACTTTTATGTGTCAAGCTAAAAAACTAAAGTTGACATAAACTGGATTATGTTCACAGGGTTTCATTATGCAACTTTCTGAAGGGAATATTAAATAATGCTCTCTGTAAAATATTTTGTAATACAAAATAATCTTCAGGTAATCTGAAAAGGTACTCAGACTCCTCTCCACAGCAATTTTACTCCATTTGGTAAGGCTAATTTTCAAGCTCTTTGGAGTATGTCCTCTCCACCTCCAAGCATCTGACACAATGTTTTTGCTCATAGCAAATATCCAAAGGTCAACTTAGAAAAGTACATCTATGATATGCACCAGGCTGCCCTGGTGGCTCAGAGGTAAAGAATCTGTCTGCAGTGTTTGATCCCTGGGTTGGGAAGATCCCCTGGGGTAGGGAATGGCAACCCATTCCAGTATGCTTGCCTGGGAAATCCCACGGACAGAGGAGCCTGGCGGGCCACATATAGTCCACCGGGGTAGTAAGGATCGGACACAACTTATCGACTAAAAAACCACCACAACCACCACCTGAAAAGCAAGGTTGTCATCTATTCCAAGTTCTTACGAAGATTAGGAATGGAGGCTAGGAGAAACAGAAAGATAGTGAAGGGGATAGAGAAACACAGACTTCAATTCCAGTTCTCAAGTGTCCAAGGTAAGAATTTTAACACTAGGATTAAGCTGGGCTCAGCATTGTTCTAGTTGCTTCACAATATGGCCTATATCTTAAATTTTCTATTTCTTACAGCCTAGATCCAACCAGTCCATTCTAAAGATCAGTCCTGGGTGTTTTTTGGAAGGAATGATGCTAAAGCTGAAACTCCAGTACTCTGGCCACCTCATGCGAAGAGTTGACTCATTGGAAAAGACTCTGACGCTGGGAGGGACTGGGGGCATGAGGAAAAGGGGACGACAGAGGATGAGATGGCTGGATGGCATCACCGAATCAATGGACGTTGAGTCTGAGTGAACTCCGGGAGTTGGTGATGGACAGGGAGGCCTGGCGAGCTGCGATTCATGGGGTCGCAAAGAGTCGGACACGACTGAGCGACTGAACTAGAACTAGAACTAGCACATAATAGGTTTTCAGTTAAGATTAAAGAGAACAAAAAGAAGAGAAGTGCAGCTGAAAGTGAAACAAGACTACCACCTGTTATTTCAGGAAATAGTGTGGGTTGGTGTTTTAGATACGTGGACTTGCAGCTCAAACCAGTTCTGTCATTTACAAAGTAAAAACCATAAATCATACATCTCTCCGCCTCGCTTTTATCATTTGTAAATGGTATAATAGGACTGATCTCGGGATTAAATGAATTAATACTTGCAAAGTTTGTAACTGTCAATAATACTTGGAACAGTGTCATTCTTCCTAATGCATATTTGATTTCCTTAATTAAAATCTCCCAAAGGCATCTGCGCTTGTCTCAGCCCGGCGCTCAATTCAACACTCAGTATCTGCGCATCTTTTAAAACAAAGAATCACTGGGCTTCTGTCACCCTGGAAACCGACGTAGAAACCTGCGAAAGCAGAGAACAGGCCCCGGCTCCGCGTCCCCCACCCGGACGACGCTGCCGCTCCGTTAAATTGAGCAAAGTCCTCTGGGAAGTGTAGTCTTTAAGACTTAAGAAGGAATTCCGCCACGAGCCGAAATCAGTTAGTCGGTGGCTGGATGGAGGGAGAGTGAAAGGGGAGGATTTTCGGATAACTCGAAAGTGTCGGGAGCCCCAGGGTTGTGTTAAGGCGCTCACCTGAGTCTCCCAAAACCAGTACCTTCACTCGATCCAGGGACGCCATCTTGTCATTGCCTTCCTGAGGTTAACGCCTATTCCGGGATTATAGACCAATCAGAGCTGGGTTTGAAAGGCAGCGCCTTCAATGTTATTGGCCAATAGGAGCGTGACTCTTGATTGAAGGCCTCACTGTGCTGATTGGCCCTCCTGGTTGAAAGTAGCGGAGTGGTTTCTAAAGCTGGTCGCAGGAATAAAGCGTTTTCTTTGACGCACAAGTGGCGTGGCTCGGATAAGCCGGTAGTTGAGGCGCTGAGGGAAGCTGTAGTGGGAGTGTTCGAGGATTCGCTTTGGTAAACCTTGTTCCCTGTTTCTCGGTTTCCTGGCCGGGCGCCGCCTCTTAGGGTGCCTTCTCTTTTTCGCTCCTTTCTTCTTAGCTATTCTCCTCCCCCTTAGCTACTCTCTTGATTCGGTTCTCTTCTTGGTCTTCCAAAGAACCATTGACCGCGGAGCGGCCCATGTGCGACCTCGGGTAGGACCGGCTTGACTGCGCCGAGTGTGTCCTGTGCTGGTAGAGTCCTAGGGAATTTAGGGTGTCGGGGTGTCACAGTTGGGAGGAGGAGAACGTTACCGGGCGCGTGGAGGCCAGCTGATCCGGAGGTTTCGCGGTATTGTGCCACTTGATGTACGAAGGCATGGAGAGTACCGTGAAATGTGGCAACCGGGAAAGCCAGTTGGCTGTGTAAATCCAAGTTTTTCTGGAACTGGAATAGAAGTAAACTGAAATAATCTGACAGGACTCCCCACATCCACTCCTTCCATTTTTTCTTTTACACGCTGCAGTCAGCATAAGCCCTTAAAAACACGAATTTGATGCTGTCACCTCCTGCTTAAAACCATATGAAGTTTAAGAAGAGGATTTCCAATACCTTGTCTTTTTCTACTCTGGAAGCCGCAGTAAAGGAAGTGAAGTGAGGGGAAGCTGGGTGGGCATATTTGAAGAACAGGTGCTTAGCCGATCTATTGAAAGTTTCGTGGGGCACTTGACCAGCTGTGGCACATGCTGGAAAGTCAGTGGTGGACAAGATTAAGCCCCTGGTCTCCGAGGTAGATATGGAGAAAGTATGTTCACTATATTCTGTTCACTGTAAAAAATAAGGGGAAAAAACTGTGAGAACTTGGGAAAGGGGGCTCATTTAATCTACTAAGGGGAACCTGAGACGGTGTCTCTGAGGAAATGTCATTCGATATGTGAAGGATTGTTAGGAGAAGAGACTTTGGGTTTAGTTATGGGGGCATAGAGAACAGCATGTGCAAAGGCCTGGAAGTGGATATGTACGTATGAGAGAGAATGCATGTATGGCTGGTGGAATTGGAGAATGCCTGGAAATGAGACTGAGGAGGATAGACCAAGTGCAAAGAGTGCATTCATTTCATCTTTGTTTTTCCACCTCTGTGCCCAGTGTTTGTATGATTGTAATACACATGGTTCAAAAGCAAAACCGACTTACCTTTGGGGCTCTGGGCTGGGTAGGGTCATAGGTGAGGCTGAGAGGTAACTGATGAACTCTGAGGCTAAAAAAAGAGAAGCATGGGCTGGTCCCCAGAGGTCACACATTCAGAAGTCAACAGAGGCCAATCCAACTCCTTCCCTGTTTAGAACTGTCAACTGCTGTTTAGTTAATTGTTTCTATGTGGGAACATGGTCACATTTTTCCCTCAGTTATTTCCAATTTTCAAGACTCTGAAAATTGAAATGTGAAATCTCATGATTTTTAATTGTTGACCAGTAATTCAGAAAATTTTCAAAATGTTCTTTGAATCAAGTGATGTGGTAGATGTTGCCAGTTTGAGACCTCTGACCTCAGTATTATGAAATCCAGAGATGGAGGAGATTCAGCTTAATTAGGTGAATAGAGGCGACTTAGCAGCAGCAGAGGCAGTTAGGAGAGAACACATGGTCAGGAAGGAGGATTTTAGAATGTAGAGATTTTGAACAAGGAGATTCTTTGCTGAACTCCAGTTTCATTTGTTCAGTTACCTCCTGGGTATCTTCACAGTAATATCCTGTGGTATTTCCTCAAAGACAAGCAACTAACACTGATTGTTTCATTTCTTCCAAATCTGTTTCTCTTCAGGTGTTTATGTACTTCTCATAGTAGTACTTTTTTCTTCCAGTTACAGTGGCTTAAAATGAATAGCTGTATGTTATTGTTTAATAGGTATAATGTTTCAGTTTTACAGGATGAAAAGAGTTTGGAAGTGGTTGGTGATGATAGTTGGATAACATCAAGAATGTATTTAACATTACTGAACTATTACTTAAAAACTCTTAACTGGTAACTTTTGTTACGTATATTTTATCGGTATTAAAAAACTGGAGGGGAAAACCCCAAATAGCTATTTAAAATTAAAAAAATACTCGATTTCCAGTATACTATTGGAATATATTATTGGGGCCTTTTGATTTTGTTTCTCTAATAAGTTTCATTCATCCTGTCCTCTGGTAATTTCTTCTCTTCTGTAGTATAAGTCTGATGACTATAGCTCTTAATATCAGCACTTCCATATGAATTGTCTCATTTAATCTCACACATCAATCCTATGAGGAAGGCACTATTAATCTGATGAAATGGAGGCTGAGAAATTTCCAGGGTCATAGGCTAAGAAATGGTGGAACTGGGATTCAAAGCCTAAACCTATTGGAGTCCTCATGTCACTCCCTTTTTCAAATATTTAGTGCCCCCTGTGATGTTTCAGGCAGAAGTAACAGGCTGAATGATAAGTAGTACAGGGCTCTTCCTGTATGGGATGTACTTTGGTGGTGGTGTGTAATAGCCAGGTACCCAGTTTGTTGGTAGCAGTAGTCAGGGACTTATTCTGTATATTTGTCACCTAAGGAGCTTTAAAAAAATCAGTATGATGCTTAATCTGGCCCTCCCAGACCAGCTAAAACAGAGTCTCTGGGAATGGGTCCAGGGTGGGTATTTTTAAATGCTCCCTGGGTGATTCGGCTTTACAGCGAGGGTTGAGCATCGTTGGCCTGGAAATGGAGTATATGGGGTAGAAGGTCAGGGAGGGGAATACAATAGTAAGAAATAATACTAGAAAAATAGGTTATCTTCATATTTGTCTGCCATCCTTTGGTCTGTTTCCGAAACCACATACTGTGTCCTGCCAGTTGTTGAACATGTAAAACATAAGCCCCCAAAGTAGGTTCAAGTACAATATATAGACCAAATTGGAAAGGAGAACAAAATACGTCTATTAGTATATTATGATACTGCTTTGGTGTGGGCCCAGAAACTTGCTTGGCATCCTTAAGCCTTGGGATGACAGAAAGCCTCAAGGACCACAAGTTTGGATCTAGGTGCTACTTTGTTATCTCTTATGTTTATTCATGCCTGAGTATTTATAATCCAAAATAAATATTTTATTATAACTATTTCCTTTTATTTTTCCTTTATTACAAGTCAGGTATTATATCCCTTCCCCTGTATGTGTATGTTATTAGCTATTTAGAAATACCTTTATAGTACTGTGGATATAAATATATTTCTTATAAAAAGAGGTATTAAATCTAATAAGGTTAATAACTACTGATTTTAAATAAAAGGGTCATGATTCCCTATTGAAACAGTTCAGTAGGATGTCTGTTAGAAATTTTCTTGTAGTGTAGGGACATATTAAATTGATATTTAAGCACTTTATTAACAAGTGCTTTCTAAGTACGTTGGACTTTCCTGGTGGCTCAGATGGTAAAGCATCTGCCTACAACGCGGGAGACCCGGGTTTGATCCCTGGGTTGGGAAGATCCCCTGGAGGAGGAAATGGCAACCCACTCCAGTAATCTTGCCTGGATGTGCTCCTCCCATGGACGGAGGAGTGTGGTAGGCTACAGTCCATGGGCTCGAAAACAGTCGGACACGACTGAGTGACTTCCCTTTTTTCACTCTAAGCACATTACATTCTCATTAATTCACCACAACCTCATTGAGGCAGTTGATATTATCCTTATTTCTCAGAGAGGAAAGTGTGCCTTGAAGTTGTTAAGGAATTTGCTTAGAATCACACAGCCACACATTCAAATCCCAGGCTCTTTAACAATCACATGGAAGTCTACCTCATGCCGGTTTGGGCTTCTAGAAGACCGTACTCTGGGTACAGTTAGCTTCTGCTTGTCCTGCAGGGGATCCAGTATTTAAGGATATCTTGATCTTTGTTGTTGTTTTTAAGAACTGTATAGCATTTGCTTATTTGGTCATTTATCTTTTCAAGGTTGGTAAAGTGGTATGTAGTTGTTCATTTCTTTCAGATTTATAACAGTAATTTTGCCAAACACCCCAACTGGTCATTATTTAGGTGTTTATTGGTTTCTTATGAGTTTATTATGAGAGCATGTGTAGAACATCCTACAATCTATCTTGGTAGAAAAATTTTACTCAAGAAAAGAAATAAAGACACTTAAAAGAATATGCTAACTGCTAACTGAGTTTCTCAGGGTTTTTTTTCCCCCAGCATTCCCTAAAATGTGTAGCTTTAAGAATAATGAATGAGACTTTGTTTAGCTTTTTTGTGTTTCTCTTTCTGAAATAAAGTGGGCTTGATACAATATGTCATTGTATCATTGCTGTAAGTAATGTTGCTTTTTGGAATTAAACTAAACTCCAGTTCAGTTCAGTTGCTCAGTCGTGTCCGACTCTTTGCGACCCCATGAATCGCAGCACACCAGGCCTCCTTGTCCATCACCAACTCCCGGAGTTCACTCAGACTCAGTCCATCGAGTCAATGATGCCCTCCAGCCATCTCATCCTCGGTCGTCCCCTTCTCCTGCCCCCAATCCCTCCCAGCATCAAAGTCTTTTCCAATGAGTCAACTCTTCGCATGAGGTGGCCATGAAAATAACCATTTAAGAAATATGTCAAGCTTTTTAGGTGTAATCTTTTGTGTACTCTAGAGGAATATCTTGTTCTCTGTTACATGCTTGGGCATTATAAGTCTTTTAAAAACAACATTTTGAGTACTTTTGTGGTACTCCAAGAATACTGGTTATTAGCTACTTAATGGATTGATTATTTTAGATTTAAAATGATTGCTTTGTCCGTATTCTAGATAATTTTCTCTTTTTTTTTCTGACAGTACATTTGAAGTTGAAGTTTGCTGCTAAAGATGGCAGATCCAGATGTCCTCACTGAGGTTCCTGCTGCGTTGAAGCGGCTAGCCAAGTATGTGATCCGGGGATTTTATGGCATTGAGCATGCTTTGGCCTTGGACATCTTGATCCGAAACCCCTGTGTGAAAGAGGAGGACATGCTGGAGCTTCTTAAATTTGATCGGAAGCAACTTCGATCAGTCTTGAATAATTTAAAGGGAGACAAGTTCATCAAGTGCAGAATGAGGGTAGAGACTGCTGCAGATGGGAAAACCACTCGCCACAACTACTACTTTATCAATTACCGTACTCTTGTTAATGTGGTAAAATATAAATTGGATCACATGAGAAGGAGGATTGAAACTGATGAGAGAGATTCCACCAACCGGGCTTCCTTCAAATGTCCTGTCTGTAGTAGTACTTTCACAGACTTAGAAGCAAATCAGCTCTTTGATCCCATGACAGGTGAGATTTTTCCAGTTAATGAATCTTTCTTTTAAGTAACTTTTTAGATTAAAGTGTATATCCTTTATCTTAAATTGATTTACATAGTTTTTAAACTGATTATGTATCATTGTGCGCTCAGTTGTGTCCAACTTTTTGTGGCCCCATGGACTGTAGCCTGTCAGGCTCCTCTGCCCATGGGATTTCCCAGGCAAGCATACTGGAGTGGGTTGCCATTCCCTACTTCAGAGGATCTTCCTGACCCAGAGATCAAACTCTCGTCTTTTGCATCTCCTGCATTGACAGGTGAATTCTTTACTACTAGCGCCACCTGGGAAGCTCTATAGAATAGTATAGTGAAGTCGCTCAGTCGTGTCCAACTCTTTGCGACCCCGTGGACTGTAGCCTACCAGGCTTCTCTGTCCACGGGATTCTCCAGGCAAGAATACTGGAGTGGGTTACCATTTCCTTCTCCAGGGGATCTTCCCGACCCAGGGATCAAACTCGGGTCTCCAGCATTGGAGGCAGACGCTTTAACCTCTGAACCACTATATCATTATAAAAGGGAATATATTGGTGTAAGTAAGCATATAGTCATTCTTAGCCTTAATGTCCTATTTGTCATACTACTTTTAGGAGCTACTGCAAAGCGTTTCTCCTTTACAAGGGAATTTACTCATCCATGGACTGTTCTTTTACCCATGGCCCTTCCACCTCTCCTTCCACTCCCATCCCTTGTTTACAACTGCAGCCTAATCTAAAGGGTTTACTTTCCCTACCACTTTGAGGCTATTCCGACTTTACTGAGTTTACTTTTGACCTCTTCATTCAACAAATATTTGAGCACTTTCTTGTGCCAAGCACTGCTAGACAGTTATAATAAATGCTTATAA
>SJYT01044974.1:13469-81936 GCA_006410635.1 Cephalophus harveyi
TATAAATAAAATATAAACGTAATGACAATTTTCAATTTATAGCAGCAGTAATGATGACAATTTTATTTTTTTTATTTTTTAACTGAGAAGTTTGGTTTTTTTGTTGAAATACATTTGACATGTAACAGTGTGAAATTTAAGGCGTACAGCATAATAATTTGGCTGTTCATGTCAGCATAGACTGAACACTGGTTCTAACACATACCTTGTGAAATTAGTAACATTATTTTAGCAGAAATGTAATAGAGGCAGAGAAGTTACATATTTGCTCAGTCATAAAACTAGTCCAGATATTTTGACCTCAAGCTAAAAAGCCCCAATTATAAAATCATCTGATTTTTTTCTCCATTAAAATTTCAGTATTACCATATTTCTACTAGAAAATATCAAACATATTGGTAAGAACATCCAGGCTTTCTACAAAGTAACTTCAATCAACTTAGTGTATTTCCTATTACTACAGAATTTCTTAATTGGGGAGGTCATGGTGGAATTGAGCCTTTTGAGTGAAGAGGTGTTTATTCCCTGTAGAAACTGTGAATGTTGCTCCAAGTTTGTGCAGTTGAATTTTCTTAGGTCCATATGGGATATTCTTATGGGCTGCTGCTGCTGCTAAGTTGCTTCAGTCGTGTCCGACTCTGTGCGACCCCATAGACGGCAGCCCACCAATAGTGGCTTTCCCTACTTTCTTCAATTTGAGTCTGAATTTGGCAATAAGGAGTTCATGATCTGAGCCACAGTCAGCTCCTGGTCTTGTTTTTGCTGACTGTATAGAGCTTCTCCATCTTTGGCTGCATAGAATATAATCAGTCTGATTTCATTGTTGACCATCTGGTGATGTCCACGTGTAGAGTCTTCTCTTGTGTTGTTGGAAGAGGGTGTTTGCTATGACCAGTGCATTTTCTTGGCAAAACTCTATTAGTCTCTGCCCTGCTTCATTCCGCATTCCAAGGCCAAATTTGCCTGTGACTCCAGGTGTTTCTTGGCTTCCTATTTTAGCATTCCAGTCCCCTATAATGAAAAGGACATCTTTTTTGGGTGTTAGTTCTAAAAGATCGTGTAGGTCTTCATAAAACCGTTCAACTTCAGCTTCTTCAGCGTTACTGGTTGGGGCATAGACTTGGATAACTGTGATATTGAATGGTTTTCCTTGGAGACGAACAGAGATCATTCTGTCGTTTTTGAGATTGCATCCAAGTACTGCAGGAAGGACTGATGTTGAAGCTGAGACTCCAATACTTTGGCACCTGATGGGAAGAACTGAATCATTTCAGAAGACTCTGATGCTGGGAAAGATGAAGGCAGGAGGAGAAGGGGACGACAGAGGATAAGATGTTTGGGTGGCATCACCAAGTCAATGGACATGAGTTTGGGTAAACTCTGGGAGCTGGTGATGGACAGGGAGGCCTGGCGTGCTGCAGTCATGGGGTCGCAGAGTTGGACACGACTGAGCGACTGAACTGAACTGAACTGAACTGCCAGGAGGAGACTGAATTTATGTAAGTAAATCCACACAGCTCTGAGACTGGGTTCATGTGCTACACTTGACAATAGCCTGCACTGTCCAGTGACATCTGGGACATGGTTACCATATAGGAAGGGACTGGCAGAGAGCACATTAAGTCAGATATATCTGAGGTGGCTGGGTGCTTGGAAAGATCACCCAGCTCTTCCTGCTTTTAGTGTGTCTTTTCCACAGCAGTATGTGGACAGAGATAAAACAGATATATATCAGGGCTCCCCCAGGTGGAAATAATGCCTCAGCATGAATTTCACCTGTGACAAAATCACATGTAACAAAATAACTTATACTGGTGTTATAAGCATGTCAAAACCATACCAGTTATAGTAGAACATTTTTGACGGCCTAGAAATGATAAATGTAAATTACTTGTTCTCATTGTTGCTAGTTGAATATACATAAAATATCACTGATGTGAAAATCAAAGTGATTTACTGGACACTCAGTGCAGGCAAAAAAGACTTAGTTCCAAATGTTGGATCTGCCACTTTCTAGATGTATGTATGTTTTTGTTAAGTTACTTATCCTTTCTGAGCATCAGTTTTTAAAATATGATATTATAAAATAATAATTATAAGCTCATAAAAATTGTAAAATTAAAACCTTATAATAATAGCACTTGAGAGAGATGATAAGACTTGGGACTGCTACTACTATATACATACAAATATAATAATAAATTTATTATATAAATATAGATAAATAAAATATTAGAGTATATTTAATATATAAATAGACATATTTATAAAATATAGTATATATTGAATATGTACAATGTATATTAATTGTTAATATATTATACATATATGTAAATATTGCATTTAATATAATAAAATATAAATGTAATGACAATTTTCAATTTATAGCAGTAGTAATGATGACAATTTTATTTTATTTATTTTTTAACTGAGAAGTTTGGTTTTTTTTGTTGAAAAACATTTGACATACAACAGTGTGAAATTTAAGATGTACAGCATAATAATTTGGCTGTTCATGTCAACATAGACTGAACACTGGTTCTAACACATACCTTGTGAAATTAGTAACATTATTTTAGCAGAAACGTAATAGAGGCAGAGAAGTTACATATTTGCTCAGTCATAAAACTAGTCCAGATATTTTGACTTTAAGCAAAAAAGCCCCAATTATAAAATCATCTGATTGATTTTTTTCTCCATTAAAATTTCAGTATTACCATATTTCTACTAGAAGATCTCAAACATATTGGTAAGAACATCCAGGCTTTCTACAAAGTAACTTCAACCAACCTAATGTATTTCCTATTACTACAGAATTAATTGGGGAGGTCATGGTGGAATTGAGCCTTTTGAGTGAAGAAGTGTTTATTCCCTGTAGAAACTGAGAATGTTGCTCCAAGTTTGTGCAGTTGAATTTTCTTAGGTCCATATGGGATATTTTTATGGGCTGCTGCTGCTAAGTTGCTTCAGTCGTGTCCGACTCTGTGCGACCCCATAGACGGCAGCCCACCAGGCTCCCCTGTCCCTGGGATTCTCCAGGCAAGAACACTGGAGTGGGTTGCATTTCCTTCTCCAATGCATGAAAGTAAAAAGTAAAAGTCAAGTCGCTCAGTCGTGACCGACTCTTAGCGACCTCCTGGACTGTAGCCTACCAGGCTCCTCCGTCCATGGGATTTTCCAGGCAATAGTACTGGAGTGGGGTGCCATTGCCTTCTCTGATTCTTATGTGCAAACCTATATAAATTGGGAGTAAATTCTTTAGAGAAAGATTCTCCTACATCAAACAATTCAATGCTGTCTAATATTATAAAATCAGTGCATTGAATCACTGAGTTGTTTTTATGGGAGTATTTCTCAAGTAAAGAAGTGAAATATATGTTTAAATGAGATGAAAATCAGAGGCAATTATTAGGTTAGGAATTGAAGAGTCTCCTAATGTACCTGTCAGTGGGTTTACTATTTACAGTTTTTCTCGATGACAATTGGAGATGCCTATCAGTGCTCAGGTAAGAATGCCTACTACACCATCTTTCATATTCAAGCATAAGTTTGGGCACTAATTAGAGCTCTAAGTAGTTTGCTTGCACTAATTATCGGTTCATAGAGGTTTGTAGCTGGAGTGGCAGATGGTCATAAATAAGGCTAGTCATGGAGAAAGATGAAATCCAGAGGAGGAAGTGATTTGCCCAAGGTCATTTACAGAAAGTTAACATTCGAGTCAGAAGAACATGTCTGAATTAGGCCAGCATTTTAATTTATATTAAAAGCAAAAGATGGACCATTTTGGTTTAGTTTTTTTTTTAATGAAGGCAGCACGTTTCAATTTGTTTCTAACTTTATCAGCCCCAGGAGTTTGTATATTTTTAATATACTCTAAATTTTCTTATTTTTAAAACTAATTTGGTTTTACCCACCTGAAGTTTAATATATACTTTTGCCTACTAGAAATGGTATTTAAAAAGTTTATTTTTCCTGTAGAGTTTACTAATTTGGAAAATTTTTTGATATCTAAAATATAATTATTAAAGTTGATACAAACATTTGATTTTAATTTATCACTATGGCCAAATTCAGTAAATCACCTTACCTTTTATTCTCTGCTATTGTCCTAATAATCTGAGCTCAAGACAACATTACATGTCTTTAGATTGCTTGTCTTTCTGTCCTGGCTTCCTCATGTCCTACAGTGAAATTCTGCTAGTTTTCAAAGCACCCTCCAAAGGCCAGTTCTCGTACTAAGATGTCATTGAATAAATACCTTTGATTTCAGCAAGCCAGCCTTCCTGCTTCCACTTCATGACCCTTCTACCATGACATCCTGTGCTTATGGTTATTCACTCTCCTTTTCCATTCAGAAGTAATATTTCCCTCTTTAAATTTCTAGAGTACTTGTCCTGACTCTGGTTTCCCTTAAATGACAAGCTGAGAAAAGGCATTTTACTGACAGAAGGAGACTCCGAAGGTTTGGGGAGGGAAGGTATTATTTTGGCCGGGGTGTGAGGGATAGATTGGAGGAGAAGTTACAAAACCTGGAGAAACCAGTTTGGAAACCATTTAACGATGGGAGGGAGGTTGAAAGGAGAGGAAAAGAGGCAGTGAGCTGGAGCAGTGAAAGTAGGGGTGAACTTGGTGAGCCCAAAGGGACTCCAGATTTTAAAGATCAAAGCGTCTGAAAGTGAAGAGGACGTTAGAGGCAGGGGAGAGTTGGTCTGGATGACTGGAGGGGAGATCAGGGGAGAAGTGAGGTGCTCTGCCCAGAGAGGGGCTCAGGAAGACTGGGGGGAAGATGATCAGCTCTGCCTGGGGCTGGCTAGCCCATAGGACTCAGACGGCACGTGTGCCTCCTACATGCTCAGCCACCACAATTCCAGTCTTCCTTCAGCTTGTGTGTCATCTGAATGGAGGGAAGCTTTGCAGGCTGCAGTTTTCCAAGAACAAATCAGAGAAACACTCATGTCAGAACCAGAAGAGATGTCTTGGGTTATTTGTCTGCTCCCAACCACAGAGGGGAACCTGAGTGCAGGGAGAAGCAAGGACTCATCTTGGAGGCAGTGGAAGAACTCATTCCTCCCATCTAGTAGTATTTCCAGTCCTACAAGAAGCCTCTGGAGAGGGCAATGGCACCCCACTCCAGTACTCTTGCCTGGAAAATCCCATGGACGGAGGAGCCTAGTAGGGTGCAGTCCATGGGGTTGCTGAGAGTTGGACACGACTGAGCGACTTCACTTTGACTTTTCACTTTCATGCGTTGGAGAAGGAAATGGCAACCCACTCCAGTGTTCTTGCCTAGAGAATCCCAGGGACGGGGGGAGCCTGGTGGCCTGCCGACTATGGGGTTGCACAGAGGCGGACACGACTGAAGTGCCTTAGCAGAAGCACAAGAAGCCTCAAACTTCTGCAAAAGCCATGGACTTATTCTGGGGCTCTCATTTTGAATTTGATTTATTTTTCCTTTAAACATTACATTCCTTAAGGGCAGAAAACCCATTCCCTGGGCTTTCCTAATTTTAATATTTATCATTCCATCTATTCAGCAAATATTGGTTAATTATCTATTATATCGTTTAGTATCTATTCCAGGCACTGAGAATACAGTGAATAGCAGAACAAAGTTCCTGTGCTCCTGGAGCTTATATTCCAGAAGGGGGAGTTAAATAATAAGCCTAAAACTCTAATAAGTATGTGGTATTTCAGTTGGTGATGAGTGTTACAGCAAAAAAGAAATCAGGGTGATGGGAGTCAGTGAATGATGGGGTAGAGAGTAGTGGGGGAGTGAGAGAGAGAGAGAGATTGAAAGAGAGAGTGGTTGTGTAACACAGGATCAGAATGACAAAAGTGGTATTTTTTTTTATATCCTTGAAAGTCACGTTAAGGGTCACAAGGATAGGCCATGGAAAACTGACCTCTAAAGTTTCTCATTCAGGAAATTTCCGTATAATTAGTCAGATCCTCTCTGACTAGAAACTGGAGTGCTTGTACAATTTACTTAGACTTATCTGAGAAAAGTGCATTTAAATTCAGCCTCTTTTAAATGTTTCTATATTTGTTGGGGTATATTATTCAGATATTTTATTTTAAACAAAGTTATTATAAATGAATTTTGAACCTTGGCATTTATAGTAAATATTCACCAAAATTTTGTTTAAATTTTGAGTTACTAATTAAGTTACTAATTATAATTTTTTTCTAGATGTTTTTTGCTGTTTGCTATTTGTTTATTTGAAATACTTAATTTGAAAGTTCATATATAAACATGAAATTGAAAAGAACAGAGATGCATACATCCATGTATTATAACAGACAATAGATTCTAAATAATATAATGTCTGTGTATTTTAAGGAAAAGATTAATTTTCCACCTAGCAAAAAAGTACTGGTGAACATCTACTATCATTTTGTACTTTGAAACAAGATTTCTGAGCCAAAATGCTTCACTTCTTTATTTGTACTTGGAAGAGTCCCTATTCCAGTATATTAGCCATTCTCAAAACTTCCAACTTGATTCTTCAGAATGAACTCATCATTGTATCGTCTGTCAAGAATATCATACTCAAACTCTCATCTATTGGATTTTTACTTTATAATTTACATACATATTCCATAAAAACAATACACACTTCACTACTGAAATGAAAAGTGAAAAACGAAAGCTTTGTGTTTGACTTCATCCTCTTGGGCTTTTCTAATTTTCCTCAACTCCAAGCACAGCTCTTTGGAGTGTTCTTGGTTGATTATCTGGTGACTCTGCTGGGAAATGCCATCATTATAGTCGTCACCTCCCTGGAACAGAGCTTCCACGTTCCCATGTCCTTATTTCTCCTAAACCTGTCTGTGGTGGAAGTGGGTTTCAGTGCAGTCATCATGCCTGAAATGCAGGTAGTCCTTGCCAATGAAAAAACTAGGATCACTTTTGCAGGCTGTTTTTCACAGATGTATTTCATTCTTCTTTTTTGGGGGACCGAATGTTTTCTCCTGGGGACAAAGGCTTATGACCGATTTGCTGCAATCTGCCATCCTCTGAGCTACCCAGTGACTATGAACAAAAGGGTTTTCTTGAAATTAGCAATGTTCTCACGGGTCTCATGGATCATGGTGGGTACTGCATAGACCTCATGGGTTTTTAGTTTTCCCTTTTGTGGCCCCAATGAAATTAATCATCTCTTCTGTGAGACTCCTCCAGTGTTAGAGCTTACAAAAGCTCTAACAAAGGTTAGAGCAAACACCTTTTTTGTTTGAGATCTATGCATTCACTGGCACCATTTTGATTATCATGGTTCCTTTCGTGTTGATACTCTTGTCTTATGTTCGAATTCTCTTTGCCATCCTGAAGATGCCATCAACAACTGGGAGGCAAGAGGCCTTTTCCACCTGTGCCTCCCATCTCACATCTGTTACCCTCTTCTATGGCACAGCCAGTATGACTTACTTACAACCCAAATCTGGCTACTCCCCAGAAACCAAGAAGCTGACGTCATTGGCTTACTCTCTTCTTACACCTCTGCTGAATCCACTGATCTACAGCTTGCACAACAGTGAGATGAAAAGAGCTTTGATGAAATTATGGTGAAGAAAATTGGACTTACATACCTTCTGACTGTGCTGAAAAGGCATGGGGTATCTGGTCATTGCTCAAAGGAACTCTACTTAAATTTAACAAATGACCAACCAACCATTCTGCATTTCTCAGCATGAACATATATAATTTGCTTAGTTTTTCAAGTTTGACAATACATTAGGAATTTCTGTCTTTTGATTGTTGTCATTCAGTTTTCATTGATAATATGTTTTGATAACATGGGGCAGGAGGAGAAGGGGATGACAGAGGATGAGATGGCTGGATGGCATCACCGACTCGATGGACGTGAGTTTGAGTGAACTCCGGGAGATGGTGATGGACAGGGAGGCCTGGCGTGCTGCGATTCATGGGGTCGCAAAGAGTCGTGGACACGACTGAGTGACTGAACTGAACTGAACTGAATACAACAGTTTATCTGTTTTCTCTAAGTATCCAAGATATTATTGGATTATTGTTATTAAGATGAAGGCTCAATAAACATCTAGTTCCATATGTTCATGGTCTTCCCTGGTGGCTCAGGCAGTAATGAATCTGCCTGCAATGAGGAGACCTGGGTTCAATCCCTGGGTCAGGAAGATCCCCTGGAGAAAGGAATGGCAATCCATCCAGTGTTCTTGCCTGGGAAATCCCAGGGACAGAGGAATCTGTCAGACTACAGTCCATGCGGTCCCAAAGAGTTGGGCATGACTGAGCGAGTAACACTTTCTCTCTCTTTCCATATGTTCATGTGTACTGCTATTTTATTTCTATATGACAGATTCCTCAAAGTGAGTCTGATGGATGAAGAGTATGTGCTTATAAATTTTAATGGTTATGGCAGAATTACTTTTCAAGATAGTGTAATTCTTCAAACTTATCCAAAGGCTCTGCTGCTGTAACAGGGTAGAGCTTCAAGAGACCAAAAAAAAAAAAAAAAAAAAAATGAGATTTTACTTTCTGCAGTGAGAATCTTCCAAATATGTAAATAAAATTTAGCTATTTGTGGGAACCAAACTGTTCTACTTAAGGGTCTCACACAGATTATAATTCCGAACAGAATTTCTCTTGGTGTTTTCCCACATAGTCACCTAATGTTGGGGACCAGAGAATTCCATGGGAACTTCCTGAAGTCTCACTTGATACTGTTAGTATCTTTCTTCACTTGTACACCACAGTTTTTAGAGACTTTTGTTAAATTTCCCTTTATAGTCTCAGATTATAGACACTTTGTTTATCCACATAGGATGTTCTTTTTTTTTTTTTTATTGTGGGAAACTAAGTGATTTGTGCATATTTTCTAAGGTCGTTGAGTCACATCATCAATGGTGTGATCTTCCTCAGGATAATTTCTCATGTTGCAACATCTGGAACATGTAATGCTTGCTTCCTCCTTTAATGTTGCTGTTTGTACATAGAGAGGGGAGTGCATTATTAAATCTACATCATAGGAGCTTCTGCTCTCCGTAGTTTCTGCTCCAGGGGTGGTAATAAAGGGATGAAAACTATTTCCATTGTCATTCAGCTGTGAGAAAACCAATTTGTGATTACTAGAGCCTCTGCTGAAAAAGTGGAGCGTGAAACCGTGAAATCGGAATTTCACACACATAATAAAGAAATGTCATCATCAAATGGTTGTAACCAGTTTGAGTAACATTTGAATCTTGTATAATCTTCTTTTCAGTAGGGCATTAAACAGGCATTTGGAAGTCCTTTTAGTCAAATGCTGTCTCTGAGTGAAGTTTCCTTCTCATAGCTCTTAGAGGGGCCAGTCAAATAAGGCCATTTGGGAAAAAAAAAAAATCTCTGAAGCCTAAACCCAAGCCAAATATACAGCTTTGTTTTGATCTTTGTTCTTTTTTTTTTTTTTTTTGGTATACACTTTCTTTCTTTTTTTCTAATAATCATGCAATTTATTTATTTATTTACTTTACAATATTGTATTGGTTTTGCCATATATCAACATGAATCCGCCACAGGTGTACACATGTTCCCCATCCTGAGCCCCGCTCCCACCTCCGTCCCCATACCATCCCTCTGGGTCATCCCAGTGCACCAGCCCCGAGCATCCTGTATCATGCATCGAACCTGGATTGGCAATTCATTTCACATATGATATTATACATGTTTCAATGCCATTCTCCCAAATCATCCTACCCTTGCCCTCTCCCACAGAGTCCATAAGACTGTTGTATACATCTGTGTTTCTTTTGCTGTCTCACATACAGGGTTATCATTACCATCTTTCTAAATTCCATATATATGCATTAGTATACTGTATTGGTGTTTTTCTTTCTGGCTTACCCTGTTGGTGGGAATGCAAACTAGTTCAGCCACTATGGAGAACAGTGCGGAGATTCCTTAAAAAACTGGAAATAGAACTGCCATACGACCCAGCAATCCCACTGCTGGGCATACACACCGAAGAAACCAGAATTGAAAGAGATACATGTACCCCAATGTTCATCGCAGCACTGTTTCTAACAGTCAGGACATGGAAGCAACCTAGATGTCCATCAGTAGACGAATGGATAAGAAAGCTGTGGTACATATACACAACGGAGTATTACTCAGCCATCAAAAAGAATACATTTGAATCAGTTCTAATGAGGTAGATGAAACTGGTATACACTTTCATTCATTGGCATATACCATTCATTCATTCAATGAATTTTGTTAAGATGAGTTTCAGTGAGACTGTGCCTGGGGAAATACACTTTCTGACCTTGATGAATTTACAGTTTATTGGATGATCACTAACTTTGGAAGATCATAGAAGTCACATTGATCTCCGTCTCCATCCCAGGGGAGGAATAGAAGTTGATCTGGTAAGGTTCAACGTTTGATCTCACATGTGATGACTTCAGAATTACATTGTTTCTTTATTTGGTACCAACTGTGACAAAATACAGCTAGTTTATAATTCTACTCCAAAAAGTAGCAGTTCAGGCAACACCAGCTTCAACCTCAGTCAGCTGCTGCTAAGTCGCTTCAGTCATGTCTGACTCTGTGCAACCCCACAGACAGCAGCCCACCAGGCTCCTCTGTCTCTGGGATTCTCCAGGCAAGAACACTGGAGTGGGTTGCCATTGCCTTCTCCTCATAGTAGCTAGTAAGACAGATTCTTGAAATCATGCTCTCCTGGCCTTACAGGTGACACCAAAATTTTCAACCACAATCAGTGTGGAGAGGAAAAAGGTGAACTTTTTTCACTGGTTGGTTCTCCTTGCAGTCCAAGGGACTTTCAAGAGTCTTCTCCAACACCATAGTTCAAAAGCATCAATTCTTCACAGCTCAGCTTTCTTTATAGTCCAACTCTCACATCCATACATGACTACTGGAAAAACCATAGTCTTGACTAGACGGACCTTTGCTGGCAAAGTAATGTCTCTGCTTTTTAACATGCTATCTAGGTTGAACATAAATGTGATGTTTGACTTCCCCTATAAAAATCATAACAAGCAGTAGTTTCATATCTTGCATTCCTCTGCTAATGGGACCTGTTTGACTTTCAAAGTAGTCTATGTGCTCTTCTAGGAGCCATCTACATTTTCTTTGGGTTCAAAGCTGGCTCCCATGGGTGACAGTCAACTAAACATATATATTCAGACACCTTGTTAGAGACCTATATCCTTCAGATACATACACATACACACACACACACACACACACACTCATGCATGCATACAGGCCATCACTTGGCTGTTGCCAATAGAAGCTGGATGAATCATTTAATCTACTTGATTGGATGTTAACATAGGACGCAAAGATCATCACACTTCATGCCCACTCTATATGTCCATCTACATGTATCTATCTTAGATCTCCTTACTGCCAAACTTCCTTTCTTTTCTTTCCAGTCTAAGGCAACAAACTCTCCTTCTCCAGTCTAATGTACAGTACTAGCCACCTGATCCAGTGCCCTCAGGCTCCAGTACCATGAGTTTTCCTGCCCTCCATTGGTATAGGCCAGATAGATCTTGCAGCTCCTTTGTGATACAGTCTCTTTTTTCACTATCTGTTTCAGTGTCTCTGACTGGGTTTATATGACTTAACTGTATGTATAGGCCTGGATTCCTACAGCGGAGATGAAGGTAATTCGTGATTATCTTCCTGAATCTACCTTATGTAGTCTTCCTGCTCTTAATGGGGGAGGGATTGGCAAGTTCTGAATCATCAGAAGGTTGAGAGATATCTTGGAGGGGAAGTCCTTGGAGACATCCATGCAGATTTCCCATTCCATATGTCAAGCTCTTAGATTTTTTCCAATTACAACTCCAACCTTGGCACTACAGACATTTCTTGATGAACCATTGAACTATCTTTGAAGTCCAGCCATTTAAAACCCTGGATTTGATATAGCTTTTTCTGCTTGGCCACAGCAAGAGATGAGGGTTCTTGTGAAGTACTGAAAGACTCTTTGACTCTCATACTTAGTTCTATATGGTGTTGATTATGGTCACCTTTGTGTTATTTATCTGCAGAGATCAAAGTAATATAGTAACAACTGTATAATTCTATTATTCTTTGATTTATCAACCCCTCTTCCTTCTTACCTTTCAGTACCTGAATCATTTCACTATCCAGACATTTCCCACCAGGTCTACATTGTTTCAGGTCAGCATCCTGAAAGCTTTTACCACTGAACTTCTCAGTTTGCAGGAGATGTCTATGTTTCACATAACAAAATGAATGGGAACTATAAGACCAGTCAGATGGTAAGATTCAGTCATCACACCCTGAATGGTGACTGTTGTTTTACAGCTTCCTGTTGCTAACTACTTTGAGTACTGTCTGTGTTCCCTGGCTTTTCTAGGTATCAGATACTGAAATGGAGTTAGGAGTGCAAACATCCGGAAAAGAAAAAAAATACTGAAACAAGACTGGGCAGGAATAAACCCCAACAGCCAAGGAGGCCTGGAAAAGTTTTCTGACCCCAACAGGGAGCTCTGGATTGTCCACTGGAGTTGTCCTTATGGATCAGAGATGGATAGATCCTTGTTCAATATTCGACTCTGAGAAAAGTGTAGTCTTGGTAATCTTGATCAACAAGAGCAAAGCTTGAGGAATCACACTTCCTGATTTCAAACTATATTACAAACCACAGTAATCAAAACAGTATGGTATTGTCATTGCTGCTGCTGCTGCTAAATCGCTTCAGTTGTGTCCAACTCTGTGCAACCCCATAGATGGCAGCCCCAAAAGACACTTATACAAATAGAACATAATAGAGAATTCAGAAATAAACTCATGTATATGTCATCAATTAATTTTTAACAATGAACCAAGAATGCACAATGGGGACAGAATAGTTTCTTCAATAAATGGTATTCAGAAAACTGGATGTTCACAAGCAAAAGAATAAAATTGGACCCTCATTTTATACTAAACTAAAAAATCAACTCAAAATAGGTTATAGATTTGAATGTAAGACCTGAAAGAAAAAGCTCCTGGAAGAAAATCTAAGGGATAATCTCTTTGACATTGGTCTTGGCAACGATTTCTTGAATTTGACAACAAAAGGAAAAAAACAACAAAAGCAAAAATTAACAAGAGGGACTATATCAAACTAAAAAACTCCACAGCAAAGGAATCATTCCATCAGCAAAATTATAGGCAGTCTATGAAATGGGAGAAGCTATTTGCAAAATAGATATCTGGTAAAGGGGTAACATTCAAAATGTATAAGGGGCTCACACAACTCAAAAGGAAAACACAACCAGCCTGATTTAAAAAATGGGCAGAGGAACTGAATAGGCAATTTTCCAAAGTAGACATACAGATGACCAACAGGTATGTGAAAAGGTAGTCAGTATCACTAATCACAAGGGAACTACAAGTCAAAACCAGAGTGAGATCTCTTCACACCTGTTCTAATGGTTCTCATCAAAAGCAGGAGATAAGTGTTGGTGAGGATATGGAGAGAAAGGAACCCTTGAACACTGCTGGTGGGAATACAAATCAGTGCATGACTGCAGAAGGCAGTATCAGTTCAGTTGCTCAGTCATGTCCGACTCTTTGCGACCCCATGAATCGCAGCACGCCAGGCCTCCCTGTCCATCACCAACTCCTGGCAGCACATCAGGCTCATCAGGCTCATCAGGCTCCTGGCAGCACATCGCAGCACATCAGGCCTCCCTGTCCATCACCACTCAGACTCATGTCCATCGAGTCAGTGATGCCATCCAGCCATCTCATCCTCGGTTGTCCCCTTCTCCTCCTGCCCCCAATCCCTCCCAGCATCAGAGTCTTTTCCAATGAGTCAACTCTTCGCATGAGGTGGCCAAAGTTCTGGAGTTTCAGCTTTAGCATCATTCCTTCCAAAGAAATCCCAGGGTTGATCTCCTTCAGAATGGACTGGTTGGATCTCTTTGCAGTCCAAGGTATGGAGGTGCTCAAAAAAATTACACCTGATATTAGTATATGACCCAGTAATTCCACTTCTGGGTAAATATTCTAAGGAAAGGATATCACTGTCTTAAAGAGACAGCTGCCCCATGATCATTGCAGCACTATTTACATTAGCCAACACATTGAAACAACCTAAGTGTGTCTATCAGTGGATGGATAGTTAAAGAAAACATGGTATTTACATAAAAATACATACACAATAGAACATTATTTAGCCATAAAAAAGGAAATTTTTTCTTTGGTCACCATTTGTGACAACACAGTGGACCTCAAAAGCATTATGCTAGGTGGACTAAATCAGAGAAAGGCAAATACTGTATGACCTCACTTCTATGTGGAATCTAAAATAACTAAACTTGGAGAAACAGTGAACAAATGGTGATCAGCTGAGTTTGGGAGGGGGAGTGGGGAAAATGGGTAAATGAAAAGGTACAAACTTTTAGTTATAGGATAAATATTTCTGAGGAACTAATATATAAGATGATGATGATATTTAACAACACTATATTATATATCTGTGAGTTGCTAAGAGAGTGAAAGTGAAAGTGTGCTCAGTCATGTCCGACTCTTTGCGACCCCATGGACTGTATCCTACCAGGCTCCTCTGTCCATGGGATTTTCCAGGTGAGAATACTGGAGTGGTTTGCCATTTCCTTCTCCAGGGGATCTTCCCAACCCAGGGATAGAACCCAGGTCTCCCACATTGTAGACAGACGCTTTACCGCCTGAGCCACCAGCGAAGCACTGCTAAGAGAGTACATCTTGAAAATTCTCATCAGAAGAAAGAAACTTGGGGTGATTGATTAAATTTACTGTGGTAATTATTCTGCAACATATACATGTATGAAAGCATTAAATCATGAACCTTAAACTAACTCAATATTTTGTCAATTATTTCTTGATAAATTAGATAAAACACAAAACAGCAAAAAAAATTAAGTATATTACTCATTACTGCTAAGGTGATATGCATCAAGTATAGAAAGCATGGCTAATTGAACATACTAGGAAAGTGCAGCAAGGACTGAGTACACCTGGATCCCTATACTAGTCCTACTTGCCATGTTCTAGGTTTTTGATAATAATGATGACAACAACAATAATAAATTTGGGCTCTATTAAGGGTCAGTTATTTTAACAACAATAATAATGAGTTTTAGGCGTTTTTTTGCTAATTGTTGTTTTGAAGTTTTCTTCCAAAGTATATTGTGTGTATGACTATCAAATATTTGCATTTATTGCTCTTTTCTCACAGACAAATAATCAATTTTGTAATGATCCCAGAGATATTTTGGTAGGAAAGTGTAGAGTTAGCAAGGTAGAAAGTGTTCTTTCTGTTCCATAGTTACTCTCTCATTACCATGTTAAATGAAAATGTTATTAAAATATTCCCATTTCTATGTCTTTGTTTTTATTTGCTTTGCCAGTCACTGAGAAAATATGTTAAATCTCTATTTGGATTTTTAAAAATAAGTTTATTAGTATTGGTTTTGAATTATAGTTTGATATTACTCTTCCTTCCTTTGTATCCCCTTGCATGTATCTGAAATGCATTTATCTGGTCATACACACTGAAACATATATAAATTGTGATTCTACATCTTGATGATTTTTCACAAACTGCACATCACCTGCGTTGCCATCACCTACATCAAGAAATAGAATATTTTAGTATGTCAGAAGGCCCTGGGATGGGATTCATGGGGTATGAATCATGGAACTCTCCTATCAGGCATCCATTCCCATGCCTGATGCTTGTGAGAGGTTCAAGTGTGTGGTGTTATCCCACCATAATGAATGATATGGGAGGGATCTTTGGATTGGATTTTGTGATGAAAATTCATTTTCCTCAGCATAACTGGTACATTTCTCACTGGACACAGATTGGATAGGATGAATCCCTAAGTGTTGTCAGCCTCATTGCTGTTGGAAGGGGTAAGCTTCCTTGAGAATGGAACAGCCTTCTCCAGGAAAGCAACAATAAGAAGCAGACAAAGAGAATCTGCAATCCAGCCTCATCATCCACTTCTAGACAAAGACCAGCCTGAAGATTCATTGATCTTTTCACTCCGCTGGACTGAGCCAATAGTCTCCTGAATTGTTTAAGCCAGTTTAGATTGATCCCAGAGTCCCCTGATTTTCAGGTATAGTCAATAAGTATAATAATGCAAAATATAAAAATCTTTGTGGGAGGCGGGGTGGGAAGTCAGCCAGGCATTTTACAAAGAGTCGTCCATCTACCTGTCCTAATTTATAGCTCAGCACTGCACAACTGTACCTCCATCCAGCCATTCCCTCCCCTCTGGCTCACCTGCCTTTGCTCACACCCTCCCCTCACTGCTTTCTTCTTTTCCCCTTGTAAACCTTTCTTCAATCATTATTTCCACCTCCTATTGAGAGATATCACGGTGCAATTGAATCTCTTGTGTTGGGAAATGTTTATTCCCTATAGGAATATGAGGGAGTGGTGCTCCAGGTTTTGTGCTCTTGAGCTTTGACCTGAGGGGCCAAGTTTAAACCTCTTTAGTTATTGTGCAAAAATACAAGAAAGCATGTACGAACTGATAGCAAGTTCTCCAGGGATGGGTTTTCCAGGGCATGTGATTCATGTCATATAATGTTCTAGAATCAGTGCACTGAATCACTGAGCTGTGTTATGAGGATGTGGCTTTTGACTAGAGGCAAAACTTCTGATCATGTAGCATGAACATTATTATGCTGCAAGTTCACCCCTCCTACCTGCTTTGTTGTGGCTTCATCTTTATGTCTTCAGTTGTGCAAGGTCTTTTATGATAGATTTCTGTCTTTTTCACTGATGGCTGTTTTGCATGTTGTGATTTTGGTGGCTCATGAGAGGAGGCGAGCTTAAGTCCTTCTACTCCACCGTCGTGATCCTCCAGGCTCTTTTACTTGAGATATTTAAGGTAAAAAAGTGAGGATTCTTGCTATATGCTTGTTGGTGGGTTTTTCATTTACAGTTCATCTTCTGTTGATAGTTGGAGATGCTGGTGAAGTGATCTCAGTGATCAGGAATCACTGAACACAGCTGAAACATTTGAATCAGTAAACTCTTTGGTGTTGATGCTATTCAATTTTGCTCTTTTCTTTCCAGAGAAAAAGTTTGGACAATAATTAGAGGTGTGCATTCGGAGGGTACTAATCATCAAGTCTTAGATTTTCACTGGGAAGGAATGGGTAAATAAGTTCAACTCAGACCTTCTTCACCTGGAAGGCTGAAATCTAGAAAAGAGAGTGATCTGCCTAAGTATTCCATGTCAGAGAGCTATTAAGACAGCATGAGGGTCTCTAAGTTATTAAGTGGAGCATCTATAGTCAGCTGCTATTTACGTCATGAACATTTTGTTTTATAACATGCTTTTCATCAGTCCTTTAGAGGTTTTCCACTTTGTGTTGTTGTTGTTCAGTTGCCAAGTTGTGTCGGACACTTCGTGACTCCATGAACTGCAGCACGCCAGACTTCCCTGTCTCTTTCCATCTCCCGGAGTTTGCCCAAGTTCATGTCCATTGCATTGGTGATGCCACCCAGCCATCTCGTCCCCTGTCACCTGCTTCTCCTTCTTTGCATGTTTGTTTGTATGATACTTTGAATTTTCTAGTGCTCAAAACCTGTCCACTTTGAAAATTTGTAACTGAATATGCACTGTTATTTCTCTCCATTAGAAATTAGTTTAAATACTTGGCCTGCAGCTATTTTTATTAATTTAGGAGTTTTTCAACAACAAAAATATAATTTATAGACGTTTGATTTTAGTACATGCCTATAGCCAAACTCAGAAAGAAGTCAACTTGCCTTCTGCTGTTTGCTAATATTGTAATGACCTTTTTTTAAGACAACATTACATGTCTGCAACTTGCTGTCTTTGTCTTCTTGGATTTCTCATCTCCCACAGGTAACTTCCATTGATTTTTACAGTGTCATATAGAACCAGAAGATCTCCATTGTAGTGCTAAACTGTTAACAAATACATTTTGATTTGAGCAAGTTAGCCTTCCTCCTGTCTTTCTCCTGCCTCATTGCCCTTCCACCCTTGACTGCTTATGAGGTAGTTGTTTACTCTCATCCCTCATTCAGAAGTAATCTTTTCCTCCTTGAAGTATCTAATACGTTTGTTATTACCCTTTTTCCCAATACTGTTTATACTGATTTTACTTTTCATGTCGATAGAGCATTCCTATAAAGTTGAGTCTGCATTTTCCTATTTTTTGTTTTCATTTATTCAAGAAAAAATTGGTTTAGCATTTGTTATGCATCAGAAACTCTTGTAGGCATAGTGAGTATAAAGTATAATCTTTGCAATCCTGGGATTTATATTTAGTGAGAGAGACAGTGTGTGTTTATATATATATATATGTATATACAAATATATGTGTAAATACAAATCAGTAGGAGCTACTGAAGAAAACAGAGCACAGTGTGAGAGTAGGAGTTATAAATACTGGCTCAGGGAGTGAGACCCTATTTTCCATTTTAGGTTGTGTGGTTTGCTCTCTGTTGAACTCTGGTATCCAAGGTTTGTCTCAGAGTATACAGGCTAAAAATGGTAGGTGCTCAATCAGTGTTGAGTAATTAATGGTTAATTGAACACCTTGATGAGAAATTTAATGGTGAGAAAGAGAACGAAAGAGAGAGAAAGAAGGAAAACTTTAAATTATAAGTTTACAGTGAATAAAACATGGGCTTTTCCTTAAATGATTATGTCTTAAGGTTCCACCAATGAGAACTGCCACCACATGTTTCTCATCTGGCAAGTCCCAATATATTTGACCTCTTGGCAAAAATTAGTGGGTATAAAGCCAGTTCACATAGTTACAGATCACCTCAGGGAGGAACATTTAAATTACACTTTGTGTGTTTCTGCAGAGAGTTGTCACTTTTAACCAAGCCAAGCACAGTCATTTTGAACTAATGAATAGTTAAAAAAAAGTATATATCATTGTTGTTGTACTTAGACTTATTAGAATCTTATAAAATATTTCTGTGGGTTATCTTTTTCCATTTGTCACTTTTTGAGGCATTATTTTTAATTGAAAATGTTAATCCATTGAACTTTTATTGTGGTAAAATATATGTAGTATAAGGTTTACTACTTTAAGTGTACAATTCTGAAGTAGTAAGTACCTAGTGCATTTTTATATTTATGGAAGTTCAAATTGTCTCTCCTGTTCTGTTTTCAAAAATCTTTAAGTATTTCTTAGTTCAGAGCCTTTTGAATGAAATGAGGAGAGTGTTGCCCACATTTGCTTTCTTCTTATGGCCCTATGTTCTGATTAGCATAAGCAAACATGAGCTTTATTTTTTGTGGCCTTAAATTTCATATTTACATAAAGTTGAGAAAATAGATGCTACCTTTAGCAGAGTTTATGAATGGGATCTGAGTTATCGAATATTCCTATTGCTTTAACACTGAATTTGATTTTCAAACTACATGGTATTTGCAATAAAACTCTGATATTATTTTGTATGTATCAGATAAGATTTCTAAGTTACAATAATCAGCCATTCTCCAAAATTGTCAAACTAGATTTCTATCGGGACGGGGTCCTCTTTATATTTTTTTGCCAAGATTGTTTGGGTTGAATGTAGATGCTGGCTCAGAACTGTTAGATTGTGACTTTGTACTTTGTAAACTATGTTCCTAAAACAGTATATGCTCCACTGTTGACATGAAAAGGCAGAACCGAAGCTCTGTGTTTGACTTCATCCTCTTGGGCTTTTCTAATTTTCCTGAACTACAGAGGCAGCTCTTTTGGGTGTTCTTGGTTGATTATCTGGTGACTCTGCTGGGAAATGCCATCATTATAGTCATCATCTCATTGGAACAGAGCTTGCACGTTCCCATGTACTTGTTTCTCCTGAACCTGTCTGTGGTGGAAGTGGGTATCAGTGCAGTCATCATGCCTGAAATGCTGGTGGTCCTCTCCAGTGAAAAAACTAGGATCACTTTTGCAGGCTGTTTTTCACAGATGTATTTCATTCTCCTTTTTGCGGGGATTGAATGTTTTCTCCTGGGGACAATGGCTTATGACCGATTTGCTGCAATCTGCCATCCTCTGAGCTACCCAGTGACTATGAACAAAAGGGTTTTCTTGAAATTAGTAATGTTCTCATGGGTCTCAGGGATCATGGTGGCTACTGTGCAGACATCATGGGTTTTTAGTTTTCCCTTTTGTGGCCCCAATGAAATTAATCATCTCTTTTGTGAGACTCCCCCTGTGTTAGAGCTGGCATGTGCAGACACCTTTTTGTTTGAGATCTATGCATTCACTGGCACCATTTTGATTGTTATGGTTCCTTTCTTGTTGATACTCTTGTCTTATGTTCGAATTCTCTTTGCCATCCTGAAGATGCCATCAACCACTGGGAAGCAAAAGGCCTTTTCTACCTGTGCCTCCCATCTCACATCTGTTACCCTCTTCTATGGCACAGCCAGTATGACTTACTTACAACCCAAATCTGGCTACTCCCCAGAAACCAAGAAGCTGATGTCCTTGGCTTACACGTTGCTCACACCTCTGCTGAATCCACTGATCTATAGCTTGCGAAACAGTGAGATGAAAAGAGTTTTGTTGAAAGTATGGCGAAGAAAAGTGGATTTACATACATTCTGACTATGCTGCGAATGCAGGTGATATTGATTCAGTGCCAGACTGAACATTATTTCAATTTAATAGTGGTGAAAATAGTTTACACTTCTTGATACTAATATATTTAATTTGTTGATTTTTCCAAGCTTAAAAATATATCAGGATCCCTCTGTTATGATAGTATGTTCACATTCATTTTCTATAGGTGTGTCAGTTCTTTTTTATTGGCTGCTCTGCAGGGCATGTAGGATCTTAATTCCCTGACCAGGGATGGAAACCTGCGTCCCGTGTATTGGAGGCAGAGTCTTAATTACTGGACCACTGGGGAATGCGACATAGGTGCATAACTTTGATGATGTGATATAGCAATTTATTTATCTCTTCTTTTATCATGAATGTTCAGGTTGTTACAGGATTACTGTCATTTAGATGCAATTTAAATAAAGAACTACTTCCATTTGTTCATATGTACTGACTTTTTATTTCTGTATGATAGATTTCTCAGTCTAGGCCTGATGGGATGAAGAGTATGTGTATTTATGAATTTTAATAGCTATTGGGGAATTACTTTCTAAAATCATTGTAACTTTTCAGACTCTTCTGAAGGATCTCTTTGCTGCTCTAACAGGGTAGAGATTCAAGAGACCAGCATCATGTAAGAAACGAATCACCAGTCTATGTTCGATGCAGGATACAGGATGCTTGGGGCTGGTGCATGGGGACAATCCAGAGAGATGATATGGGGAGGGAGGTGGGGGGGAATTCAGGATTGGGAACTCATGTACACCTGTGGCAGATTCATGTCCACGTATGGCAAAACCAATACAGTATTGTAAAGTAAAATAAATTAAAAAAAAAAAGAGAGAGAGAGAGACCAACAAATAGAGGAGATTTCAGTTTAGAGTGAAAAACCTGTTTCATGGATGAGTAAACAAAATCCAGTTATTTTGGGAGACCAAACTGTTTCTACTTCATGAACTCCTCAGATTATTATTCAAAACAGGATTTATTTTGATATTTTTCCAGATATTCACCCAAGGTTGGGGACCAGAAAACTCCATGGAAACTTCCTGAAGTGTCACAATACTATTAGTATATATTTTTTCACTTATAGACCACTGCTTTTAGAGACTTTTGTTATTTTCCCTTTCGAAGTTCAAATTTCCCCCAGACACTTTGTTTATATAGATACAATAGTTTTTTTTTTTTAATTGTGAAAAAATCAGTGAATAGCCATTTAGGTATATTTTCTATGGTCCTTGAGTCACATTATTAATAGTGTGATCTTCTCCAGAATAATTTCTTATTCTTGCAACATTTGGAACATTTAATTCTTGCTTCCTGTCTTAACATTGCTGTTTGAAAGTAGCTGCTTTGTTGAACCATTTTCCCATGAGGTTGTACTGTCCTTAGTTTTTGCTCCAGGGATAGTATTCAAGGGTATAACATTATTTCCATAGTCATTCATTTCTTGAATTTTACATCAAAATCAAAAACAACAAAAGCAAAAATTAGCCAGCAGGACTATATCAAACTAAGAAACTTCTGCACAGCAAAGGAATCCACCAACAAAATGATAGGCAGCCTACAGAATGGGAGAAAATAGTTGCAAATTATACATCTAGAAAAGGGTTAACATCTAAAATATACAAAAAGCTCATACAACTCAATGGGAAAACACAGTCAATCTGATTAAAAAATGGTCATAAGAACTGAAGAGATAATTTTCCAAAGAAGACATACAGATAGCCAACAGGTACATGAAAAGGGGGTCAATATCAGCAATCACAAGGGAACTACAAATCAAAATCATGAGATCACTTCACACCTGTTATAGTGGCTCTTATCAAAAAGGCAAGAGATAAGTGTTGATGAGGATTGGAGAAAAGGGAACACTTGTGCACTGTTGGTGGGAAAATAAATTGATGCATGGCTATGGAAAACAGTGTGGAGTTATGTCAAATAATTGCACCTACTATAAAATGCGAGCATGCATGCTAAGTCGCTTCAGCTGTGTCTGTCTCTGTGCGACCCTATGGACTGAGGCTGTCAGGCTTCTCTGTCCATGGGATTCTACAGGCAAGAATAGTGGAGTGGGCTGCCATGCCCTCCTCCAGGGGATCTTCCCAACCCAGGGATCAAACCCTCTTCTTTTCTGTCTCTTGCATTGGCAGGTGAGTTCTTTACCACTAGCATCACCTGGGAAGCCCAGCATTAATATATGACTTAGAAATTCCACTTCTGAGTATATATTGTAAGGGAAGAAAAATCATTTTCTCAAAGAGATAGCTGCCCCATGACCACTGCAGCACTATTTACATTAGCCAAGATGTTGAAACAACCTAAGCGTATCTATCAGCAGTTATAAAAAATGAGATATATACATATTACATACATATTTACCTATATATTAGAACATTGTTTAGCCATAAAAAGAAGGAAATCCTGTCATTTGTGACAACATGGATGGACCTCGAGGGCATTATCCTGAGTGAAATAAGTCAGACAGATAAAGACAAACACTGTAATCTGCAGGGCATGTAGGATCTTAATTCCCTGACCAGGGATGGAAACCTGCGTCCCGTGTATTGGAGGCAGAGTCTTAATTACTGGACCACTGGGGAATGCGACATAGGTGCATAACTTTGATGATGTGATATAGCAATTTATTTATCTCTTCTTTTATCATGAATGTTCAGGTTGTTACAGGATTACTGTCATTTAGATGCAATTTAAATAAAGAACTACTTCCATTTGTTCATATGTACTGACTTTTTATTTCTGTATGATAGATTTCTCAGTCTAGGCCTGATGGGATGAAGAGTATGTGTATTTATGAATTTTAATAGCTATTGGGGAATTACTTTCCAAAATCATTGTAACTTTTCAGACTCTTCTGAAGGATCTCTTTGCTGCTCTAACAGGGTAGAGATTCAAGAGACCAGCATCATGTAAGAAATGAATCACCAGTCTATGTTCGATGCAGGATACAGGATGCTTGGGGCTGGTGCATGGGGACAATCCAGAGAGATGATATGGGGAGGGAGGTGGGGGGGGGTGGTTCAGGATTGGGAACTCATGTACACCTGTGGCGGATTCGTGTCAATGTATGGCAAAACCAATACAGTATTGTAAAGTAAAATAAAGTAAAAAAAAAAAAGAGAGAGAGAGAGAGACCAACAAATAGAGGAGATTTCAGTTTAGAGTGAAAAACCTGTTTCATGGATGAGTAAACAAAATCCAGTTTGGGAGACCAAACTGTTTCTACTTCATGAACTCCTCAGATTATTATTCAAAACAGGATTTATTTTGATATTTTTCCAGATATTCACCCAAGGCTGGAGACCAGAAAACTCCATGGAAACTTCCTGAAGTGTCACAATACTATTAGTATATATTTTTTCACTTATAGACCACTGCTTTTAGAGACTTTTGTTATTTTCCCTTTCTAAGTTCAAATTTCCCCCAGACACTTTGTTTATATAGATACAATAGTTTTTTTTTTTTAATTGTGAAAAAATCAGTGAATAGCCATTTAGGTATATTTTCTATGGTCCTTGAGTCACATCATTAATAGTGTGATCTTCTCCAGAATAATTTCTTATTCTTGCAACATTTGGAACATTTAATTCTTGCTTCCTGTCTTAACATTGCTGTTTGAAAGTAGCTGCTTTGTTGAACCACTTTCCCATGAGGTTGTACTGTCCTTAGTTTTTGCTCCAGGGATAGTATTCAAGGGTATAACATATTTCCATTGTCATTCATTTCTTGAATTTTACATCAAAATCAAAAACAACAAAAGCAAAAATTAGCCAGCAGGACTATATCAAACTAAGAAACTTCTGCACAGCAAAGGAATCCACCAACAAAATGATAGGCAGCCTACAGAATGGGAGAAAATAGTTGCAAATTATACATCTAGAAAAGGGTTAACATCTAAAATATACAAAAAGCTCACACAACTCAATGGGAAAACACAATCAATCTGATTAAAAAATGGTCATAAGAACTGAAGAGATAATTTTCCAAAGAAGACATACAGATAGCCAACAGGTACATGAAAAGGGGGTCAATATCAGCAATCACAAGGGAACTACAAATCAAAATCATGAGATCACTTCACACCTGTTATAGTGGCTCTTATCAAAAAGGCAAGAGATAAGTGTTGATGAGGACTGGAGAAAAGGGAACACTTGTGCACTGTTGGTGGGAAAATAAAATGATGCATGGCTATGGAAAACAGTGTGGAGTTATGTCAAATAATTGCACCTACTATAAAATGTGAGCATGCATGCTAAGTCGCTTCAGTTGTGTCTGTCTCTGTGTGACCCTGTGGACTGAGGCTGTCAGGCTTCTCTGTCCATGGGATTCTACAGGCAAGAATAGTGGAGTGGGTTGCCATGCCCTCCTCCAGGAGATCTTCCCAATCCAGGGATCAAACCCTCTTCTCTTCTGTCTCTTGCATTGGCAGGTGGGTTCTTTATCACTAGCGCCACCTGGGAAGCCCAGCATTAATATATGACTTAGAAATTCCACTTCTGAATATATATTGTAAGGGAAGAAAAATCATTTTCTCAAAGAGGTAGCTGCCCCATGACCACTGCAGCACTATTTACATTAGCCAAGATGTTGAAACAACCTAAGCGCATCTATCAGCAGTTATAAAAAATGAGATATATCTATATTACATACATATTTACATATATACTAGAACATTGTTTAGCCGTAAAAAGAAGGAAATCCTCTCATTTGTGACAACATGGATGGACCTCGAGGGCATTATCCTGAGTGAAATAAGTCAGACAGATAAAGACAAACACTGTATGATTTCAATTCTATGTGGAACCTAAAATAACTGAAAAAGAAACAGAGAACAGATAATGATTGGCAGAGTTGAGTGGTGGGAAGGGAGATAAATGGGTGAAGCTTGTGGAAAAGTACAAACTTCCAGGTATGAGGTAAATAAAGTCTGGGGAAGAAACATATAGTAGGGTGACTGTAGTTAATAATACTGTATTGTATATTGTAAGTCACTAAGAGAGGACATTCTATAAGGAAAAAAATTGTAACTATGTGAGGTGATGGATATCAACCAAACTTTTGGTGGTAACTGTTTTGCAATATATACATGTATGAAAGCTTTAAGTTGTAGACCTTAAACTAATACAGTTGTCATTATTCAGTCACTCAGTTGTGTCCAACTCTTTGTGATCCCATGGACTGCAGTACACCAGGCTTGCCTGTCCTTCACCATCTCTGGAGCTTGCTCAAACTCATGTCCATTGAGTCAGTGATGCCATCCGACCACCTCATCCTCTGTTGTCCCCTTCTCCTCCTGCCTTCAATCTTTACCAACATTAAGATCTTTTCCAGTGAGTCAGCTCTTCGCATCAGGTGGCCAAAGTACTGGATCTTTAGCTTCAGCATCTGTCTCTCCAATGAATATTCAGGATTGATTTCCTTTAAGATTAACTGGTTTGATCACCTTGCAGTCCAATAGACTCTCAAGAGTTTTCTCCAACACCACAATTAAAAGACATCGATTCTTCAGTGCTCAGCCTTCTTGATGGTCCAACTCTCACATCCATACATGACTACTGGAAAGACCATAGCTTTGACTATACGGACTTTTGTCAGCAAAATAATGTCTCTGCTTTTTAATATGCTATCTAGGTTTGTCATAGCTGTCCTTCCAAGGAGCAAGCATCTTTTAGTTTCATGGCTGCAGTCACCATCTGCAGTGATTTCTGAGCCCAAGAAAATAAAGTCTGTCACTGTTTCCATTGTTTCCTCTTCTATTTGTGATGAAATGATGGGACTGGATGCCATGATCTTAATTTTGTGAATGTTGAGTTTTAAGCCAGCTTTTCCCTCTCCTTTTCACCTTCATCAATAGGCTCTTTAGTTCCTCTTTGCTTTCTGCCATAAGGGTGGTGTCATTTGCATATCTGAGGTTACTACTATTTCTCCTGGAAATCTTGACTCCAGCTTGTGATTTATCCAGCCCAGCATTTCTCATGATGTACTCTGCATATAAGTTAAATAAGCAGAGTGACAATATACAGCTTTGATGTACTCCTTTCCAAGTTTTGAACCAGTCCATTGTTCCATGGATTTGTAGGAGGCAGGTAAGGTGGCCTGGAATTCCCATCCCTTGAAGAATATTCCACAGTTTGTTGTGGTCCCCACAGTCAAAGGCTTTAGTGTAGTCAGTGAAGGATAAGTAAATGTTCTTTTGGAATTCTCTTGCTTTTTCTATGATCCAATGGGTATTGGCCATTTGATCTCTGATTCTTCTGCCTTTTCTAAATCCAGCTTGAACATGTGGAAGTTCTTGATTTATGTATTGTTGAAGCCTGGCTTGGAGAATTTTGAGCATTACTTTGCTAACATGTGAAATGAGTGCAGTTGTGTGATAGCTGGAACATTCTTTGGCATTGCCCTTCTATGGGATTAGAGTGAAAACTGGCATTTTGCAGTCCCGTGGCCACTGCCGAATTTTCCAAATTTGCTGGCATATTGAGTGCAGCACTTTCAGAGCATCAGCTTTTAGGATTTGAAATAACTCAGCTGAAATTCTATCACCTCCACTAGCTTTGCTTGTAGTGATGCTTCCTAAGGCCCTTCGACTTCGCTCTCCAGGATGTCTGGCTCTAGGTGAGTGATCACACCGTTGTGGTTATATGGGTCATTAAGATCTTTTTTGTATAGTTCTTCTGAATGTGTATTCTTGTCACCTCTTCTCCAGGAAATGGTATGTACACCTAGCAGAGGGTATAACTCATGACCTTACATCTTGATGAAATCTCAAAACTGCACATCTTCTGAGTTACCATCTGTCAACTACATCAAGACATAGGACATTTCAGCATTCATAAGGACCCTGTGATGGGATTGCTGGGGTGAAAAGTGAAAGTGAAAGTGAAGTCTCTCAGTCATGTGTGACTCTTTGCGACCCCATGGACTGTAGCCTACCAGGCTCCTCAGTCCATTGAATTTTCCAGGCAAGAGCACTGGAGTGGGTTGCCATTTCCTTCTCCAGGGGATCTTCCCAACCCAGGGATTGAACCCAGGTCTCCCAGATTGCATGCAGACGCTTTACCATCTGAGCCACCAGGGAAATAGGACATTTCAGCATTTATAAGGACCCTGTGATGGGATTGCTGCGGTATGAATCATCAAAAGCACATAAACAGGCTTCCCCACATCTGGTGCATGTGCTTGGTACATGCAAGGGGTGTTATCCCACCATGGTGAATGATATAGGAGGGGTTTGTATTGGATTCTGTGATGAAAATCCCTTTTCCTCAGCAAAAGTGGTACATTTCCCACTGGACACAGATTAGATAGAATGAATCCCTAAGTGTTGTTGGCAACCTCATTGCCTCCAGGAAGTCTGAACTTCCGTAAAAATGGAACAGTCTACACCAGGAAAGAAGAAATAAAAGTAGACAAAGGGAACCCCCATTCCAGCCTCACTGTCCAGTTCTGGACAAAGACCAGCCTGTAGATTTGTTCATCTCTTCATACTTTTGGGCCAATAAACTTTTTAATTGTACAGGACAGTTTAGACTCATCTTTGAGCCCCTTGATTTTCATAAATACTCAATGAGATCAATAATTGATTATTTTACAGAGAAGATAATATAATCAGGGAAGTTAAAATATTTGCTCAAAATATACTAGCAAGTACAGATATTTTGATTCTCAGTTTAAAAGTTCTATCTGAAATCATTTGTAATGACATTTTTCTCCAAAATTTTCAGTGGCTTGATGGCAATGGCAACCCACTCCAGTATTCTTGCCTGGAGAATCCCATGGATGGAAGAGCCTGCTGGGCTGCAGTCCATGGGGTTGCAAAGACTTGACATTACTTTCACTTTGATTACTTTAACTTTCACATATTTCCTGTACAAATGATAGAGAGTTGTTTATTGGGAGGGTGGGAGGATATCCAGATTTTTTTCAATGAGATATCCATCTATCTGCCTTAACTGGTTTCCCACCCCTGCATAAATTATACATTCCATCCATCATTCCTCCCCCTCTTGCTCACCTGCCTTTGCTCACACCTTTTCCCCACTGCTCTCTTCCTTTCCCATTTACAACCTTTGTTAAGTCATGGTTTCCACTTCTATGGAGAGATGTCNTCTGCCTTAACTGGTTTCCCACCCCTGCATAAATTATACATTCCATCCATCATTCCTCCCCCTCTTGCTCACCTGCCTTTGCTCACACCTTTTCCTCACTGCTCTCTTCCTTTCCCATTTACAACCTTTGTTAAGTCATGGTTTCCACTTCTATGGAGAGATGTCATGGTGACATTGAGTCTCTTGTGTGAGGAGGTGTTTATTCCCTGTAGGAATATGAGGGAGTGGTGCTCTAGGTTAATCCTCCTGAGCTTTCTCACCCGAGGGCCCAAGTTCAAGCTTCTTTAATTATTGTGCAAACATACAAGAAAGCGTGTATAAAGTGATTCCAAATTCTCCAAGGATGGGTTCTCTGTGGCATGTGATTCAATATTATAATGTTCTAGAAACAGTGCACTGAATCATTGAGTTGTGTTTATGAGAAGGTGGCTTTTGACTAGAGGGGAAACTTCTGACAAAGCACTATAAACCTTAAGCTGACAGATTCAATATGTAAGAAAGTGAAGGTTCAGGTGTGTGCTTGTTGGTGGGTTTTCCGTTTGCAGTTCATCTTCCATTGATAGTTGGAGATACTGTTGAAGTATTGTCTCAGTGTTTAGGAATCACCAGGCACAGATTATATATTTAAGTCAGTTGATGTTGATGCTCACCAATTTTCTTTTTTCTTTTCAGAGAAAAACTAGGAGCAATAATTAGAGGTAAAGTAGTTTGCATGTTGCTGCTGCTAAGTCACTTCAGTCATGTCCGACTCTGTGTGACCCCATAGACGGCAGCCCACCAGGCTCCCCTGTCCACCTGCCAAGGAAGTCTGACCTTCCTTAAAAATGGAACAGTCTAAACCAGGAAGGAAGAAATAAAAGTAGACAAAGGGAACCCCCATTCCAGCCTCATTGTCCAGTTCTGGACAAAGACCAGCCTGTAGATTCATTCATCTCTTCATACTTTGGGGCCAATGACGTTTTTAATTGTACAAGACAGTTTAGACTCATCTTTGAGCCCCTTGATTTTCATAAATACTCAATGAGATCAATAATTAATTATTTTACAGATAAGGTAGTATAATCAGGGAAGTTAAAATATTTGCTCAAAATACACTAGCAAGTACAGATATTTTGATTCTCAGTTTAAAAGTTCTATCTGAAATCATTTGTAATGACATTTTTCTCAGAAATTTTCAGTGGCTTGAAGGCAATGGCAACCCACTCCAGTATTCTTGCCTGGAGAATCCCATGGATGGAAGAGCCTACTGGGCTGCAGTCCATGGGGTTACAAAGAGTCAGACTTGACATTACTTTCACTTTCACATATTTCCTGTACAAATGATCAAGAGTTGTTTATTGGGAGGGTGGGAGGATATCCAGGCTTTTTTCAATGAGATATCCATCTGTCTGCCTTAACTGGTTTCCCACCCCTGCATAAATTATACATTCCATCCATCATTCCTCCCCCTCTTGCTCACCTGCCTTTGCTCACACCTTTTCCTCACTGCTCTCTTCCTTTCCCATTTACAACCTTTGTTAAGTCATGGTTTCCACTTCTATGGAGAGATGTCATGGTGACATTGAGTCTCTTGTGTGAGGAGGTGTTTATTCCCTGTAGGAATATGAGGGAGTGGTGCTCTAGGTTAATCCTCCTGAGCTTTCTCACCCGAGGGCCCAAGTTCAAGCTTCTTTAATTATTGTGCAAACATACAAGAAAGCGTGTATAAAGTGATTCCAAATTCTCCAAGGATGGGTTCTCTGTGGCATGTGATTCAATATTATAATGTTCTAGAAACAGTGCACTGAATCATTGAGTTGTGTTTATGAGAAGGTGGCTTTTGACTAGAGGGGAAACTTCTGACAAAGCACTATAAACCTTAAGCTGACAGATTCAATATGTAAGAAAGTGAAGGTTCAGGTGTGTGCTTGTTGGTGGGTTTTCCGTTTGCAGTTCATCTTCCATTGATAGTTGGAGATACTGTTGAAGTATTGTCTCAGTGTTTAGGAATCACCAGGCACAGATTATATATTTAAGTCAGTTGATGTTGATGCTCACCAATTTTCTTTTTTCTTTTCAGAGAAAAACTAGGAGCAATAATTAGAGGTAAAGTAGTTTGCATGTTGCTGCTGCTAAGTCACTTCAGTCATGTCCGACTCTGTGTGACCCCATAGACGGCAGCCCACCAGGCTCCCCTGTCCCTGGGATTCTCCAGGCAAGAACACTGGAGTGGGTTGCCATTTCCTTCTGCAATGCATGCAAGTGAAAAGTGAAAGTGAAGTGGCTCAGTCGTGTCTGACCCTTAGTGATCCCATGGACTGCAGCCTTCCAGGCTCCTCTGTCCATGGGATTTTCCAGGCAGGAGTACTGGAGTGGGGTGCCATCGCCTTCTCCGATTTTGCATGCAGTAGTAATCAAATTTTAAAGACTGTCAGTTCAAGGAACCTGGTAAATAAGTCCAACCCACCCTTTTTCAACTGGAAGGCTGAGGTCCAGAGAGGAGTGTGCTACCTAAGTATTCCATATCAGAGAGTTATCAAGACAGTGTTAGGGTTTTCTAAGGTATATAGAAAAGATAGATTGGCCATGGTCTGTTGCTCTTTCTACCATGAACATTTTGTTGTAAGTCAGTTGATGTTGATGCTCATCAATTTTTTTTTTCTTTTCAGAGAAAAATTTGGAGCAATAATTAGAGGTAAAGTATTTTGCATGCTGCTGCTGCTAAGTCACTTCAGTCGTGTTCAACTCTGTGTGACCCCATAGACGGCATCCCACTAGGCTCCCCTGTCCCTGGGATACTCCAGGCTCCCCTGTCCCTGGGATTCTCCACTTTTAATCAGTCATTTGAAGGTTTTCTACTTTGTTTATATGATTCTATAGGATTCTCCACTTTTAATCAGTCATTTGAAGGTTTTCTACTTTGTTTATATGATTCTATAAACTTTTTAATTTTCAAAATCTTATAAAATTTTATTTACTTATAAAATTTGTAGCTGAATAGTTATTGTTCTTTCTCCCCGTTAGAAATGAGTTTAAATATGTGATCCTGCAGTGTCTATTTGTAAGTGTAGTAGATTATTGACACCCAAAATATAATTATTATGGTTAATACAGACATCTGATTTTTTTAAAGTTTTATTTTTTTAATTGGTGGAAGATTGCCTTACAATTTTGTGTTGATTTCCGCTATGCAACAATGTGAATCAGTCATAGTAATATATATATATATATATATGTTTGATTTTGACATGTGACTGTGGCTGAACTCAGAAACAGGTGAACTTGCCTCCTGCTAATATGCTATGATCTATACTCAATGTCAGTTGGTGTCTTCAGCTTGTTGTATCTTTCAGTCTTCTTCTTGGGTTCCGCATCTTCCAGTTAGCTGCTTTTCAAAACATCACACAAAGCTAGCAGGACTTCATTCTAGTGCAAGTTGTCATTGAATACGCTTTGACTGGAGCAAGCCAGCCTTCCTCCCCTCTCCTTCCAGTCTAATTACCCTTCCACCCCCCACTTCTTATGATGTAGTTGTTCACCTTCATCCTTCATTTAGAAATAATCTTTCTTTCAATGAATTGTCTGAACCCCTTGTTTCCCAATAGTATTTATATTGATTTTACTTTTCATGTAAAGGTAACATTTCTTAAAGGTAGAGCCTGCATTTTCCATTTATTCAAGAAAAAATTGACTTAGTATTTGTTATGAGTCAAAGACTGTTGTAGGCATTGCGAATATAAAACAAAATCTTTGTTGTCCTGGAGTTTATGTTTAGTGAAAGAGTTCAGTTCAGTTCAGTCGCTCAGTCGTGTCCGACTCTATGCGACCCCATGAATCGCAGCACGCCAGGCCTCCCTGTCCATCACCAATTCCCGGAGTTCACTCAGACTCGTGTCCATCGAGTCCATGATGCCATCCAGCCATCTCATCCTTGGTCGTCCCCTTCTCCACCTGCCCCCGATCCCTCCCAGCATCAGAGTCTTTTCCAATGAGTCAGCTCTTCGCATGAGGTGGCCAAAGTGCTGGAGTTTCAGCTTTAGCATCCTTCCTTCCAAAGAAATCCCAGGGCTGATCTTCAGAATGGACTGGTTGGTTCTCCTTGCAGTCCAAGGGACTCTCAAGAGTCTTCTCCAACACCACAGTTCAAAAGCATCAATTCTTCGGCACTCAGCCTTCTTCACATTCCAACTCTCACATCCATACATGACTACTGGAAAGACCATAGCTTTGACTAGACAGACGTTAGTTGGCAAAGTCACGTTTCTGCTTTTGAATATGCTATGTAGGTTGGTCATAACTTTTCTTCCAAGGATAAGTGTAAGTAAGTGTTAGTCGCCCAGTCGTGCCCGACTCTTTGTGACCCCATGGACTGCAGCCCACCAGGCTCTTCTGTCCTTGAGATTTTCCAGGCAAGGATACAAGGAGTAAGTGTCTTTTAATTTCATGGCTGCAATCACCATCTGCAGCCCAAAATGAAGTCTGACACTGTTTCCACTGTGTTTCCATCTATTTCCCATGGAGTGATGGGAGCGGATGCCATGATCTTCGTTTTCTGAATGTTGAGCTTTAAGCCAACTTTTTCGCTCTCCTCTTTTACTTTCAAGAGGCTTTTTAGTTCCTCAGATATGCAGTGAAAGAGTTAGTTTATATATGAAAGATATACATAGAATATCAGTAGGAGATAATAAAAAGAGCACAGTATGAGAAGTAGGAGTTAGAAGTACTGGGTTAGGGAGTGAAATCCTATTTCCCATTTTAGACTGTGAGGCTTGCTTTCTGTTGAACTCTGGTAGGTGCTCAACCAGTGTTTGTTTATTAATTAATGATTAATTGCACAATTTGATGAAAATTTAATAGAGAGAAAGAAGAGAGGAAGGAAGAGTGAAAGAAGGGATTCATTAAAATTCCCTTTTAATGAATATATAAAATATATTCATTAAAGTATAAAATTCCTACAACATGGGATTTTTCTTAAATCATCAGGGTCATAAGGATGCACCATGGAGAAATGAACCTCCAAATTTCTCATCTGGGCAAATCCCAATGTATTTGGCTAGGAAGAGTCTGAGCAAAAATCTGTAACTCTAAAATTAATTTACATAGTTTACAGATCACCTAAGGTAGAAACATCTAAAGCAAACCCTCTTTGTGTGTTTCTGCAGATTGTTGTCTCTTTTAATCAAGCCACACACAGTCATTTTGAACTAACGAATATTCATAACAGTTACATATTTTCTTTGTTGTACTTTGAATTATTAGGTTTTTTATCAAAATTTTCTGGGTATCTTTCCCCATTTGTCTCTTTTTGATACTTTCATTTTTAAAATTTAAAAACTTTAATCTATTAATTTTTATATTGTGTGAAGATATCCATTACATAAAATTTACCATTTTTAGGTGCACATTTCTCTAGTAGTATCTATTGAATTTTTATACTTGTGGAAACTCAAATTGTGTTATCTGTTCTATTTTAAAAGTCTTTAAATATTTCTTAGTCCAGAGCCTTTTGAATGAAATGAGGAGAGCGCTACCCCACATTTGCTTTCCTCTTATGTCTGTACTTTCTAATAAGAAAATGTGAGCCCAGACACTTTACTTTTTGTGGTTTTTAATTTCATACTTAAACATAAAATTGGGAATATAGCTGATAACTTGATCAATGTTACATGAAAGAGATCTAAGTTACAAAATATTCCTATTTGCTTTAACACTAAATCAGATTTTTAAACTACTTAGTGTTCAATTTGTCATAAAAGTTTGATGCGATATTTTGATGTTATTTTGCATATATAAGACAAGATTTCTAAGTTACAGTAATTGGCTGTTCTCCAAAATTGTTTGTCATGGTCTTTGTAGACCGGGACCTGGGGACTGGAGTTGAGAGGAGGGACGCAAGGGACTCAAGTCTCGAGTGAAACAAAGGTGCTTTATTTGTAGAAACACACGTTTATATATCTTCATACAAGGCAGCTTTAGGCAGTAAAAAAACTGAGCAAACACGAATCCAAGCAAATAACAGTCTTCAAAGGGCCAGAAAGCACTCCATATCCTGAGTAAGAGGGACATAACTGAATAGATTACATTTAAGTAAGGTCACTGAAGGGGGTCACTGAAGGGGGTCACTGAAGGGGGTCGCTGAAGGGGGTCACTGAAGGGGGTCGCTGAAGGGGATCGCTGAAGGGGGTCACTGAAGGGGGTCGCTGAAGAGAGTCGCTGAAGGGAATCCAAGCAGGTGCCCCTTCTCATGATCTCAGTCCTGAGAACTGCGTGCAGCTCTGCTCGCTCCTGTTTTCCAGGAACTAATAAGGAATAGAGAATCCTTGAGAAACGGCACACAAAAGAAAAGAATAACATATTGGATCCCTTAAAGCTGAACGTCCCCTGACAATTGTTAAGCTAAATTTCTATCAGGATGGGCTTCTCTTTGTATCTTCTGCCCAGATTGGTTTGGTTTAAGCTATTGGACTGTGACTTTGTACCTTCCAAGCCATGTTCATAAGAACAACATACGCTTCACGGTTGACATGAAAAGACAAAACCAAAGCTCTGTGGTTGAATTCATCCTCTTGGGCTTTTCTACCTTCCCTGGACTCCAAGAGCAGCTCTTCGGGGCTTTCTTGGTGGTTTACCTGGTGACTCTGATGGGAAATGCCATCATCATAGTCGTCATCTCCCTGGAACAGAGCCTGCAGGTCCCCTTGTACCTGTTCCTCCAGAACTTGTCTGTGGCGGATATGGGTATCAGTGTGGTCATTATGCCTGTTATGCTGGTGATCCTTTCCACTGAGAAGATGAGGATTTCTACAGTGGGCTGTTTCACACAAATGTACTTCATTCTTCTTTTTGGTGTGACTGAATGTTTTCTTCTGGGGGTAATGGCTTATGACCGATTTGCTGCAATCTGCTCTCCTCTGAGCTACCCAATGATTATGAACAAAATGGTTTTTGTGAAATTAGTTACCTTCTCATGGGTCTCAGGGATCACAGTGGCTACTGTGCAGACCACATGGGTGTTTGATTTTCCCTTTTGTGGCTCCAATGAAATTAACCATCTCTTCTGTGAGACTCCCCCAGTGTTAGAGCTGGCATGTGCAGACACCTTTTTGTTTGAGATCTATGCATTCACTGGCACCATTCTGACAGTTATTGTTCCTTTCTTGTTGATACTCTTGTCTTACATTCGAATTCTCTTTGTCATCCTGAAGATGCCATCAACCACTGGGAGGCAAAAGGCCTTTTCCACCTGTGCCTCCCATCTCACATCTGTTACCCTCTTCTATGGCACAGCCAGTATGACTTACTTACAACCCAAATCTGGCTACTCCCCAGAAACTAAGAAGCTGATGTCCTTGGCTTACACATTGCTCACACCTCTGCTGAATCCACTAATCTACAGCTTGCGAAACAGTGAGATGAAAAGAGCTTTGATGAAATTATGGAAAAGAAAAATGAATTTACATACATTCTGAGTGTGTTGAGAAACCATGTGATATTTGGTCTTGTCTGACTGTACTGTACTTAAATTTAATTGTGAAAATAGTTTACATTACTTTCTATGATTGTATCAATCTGTTGAGTTCTCCAAGTTTGAAAATATATTAAGGAAACATATCTCTTTAGATAGTATATTCACATTCATTTTTCATAGATGTATAAGTTTGATGACATATGATATAACAATTTATTTATCATTTCCTCTATTGTGAACATCCATGTTGTTACTGGACTACTGTCATTAAGATAAAACTTTAATAATAAACTTGATCCATATGTTCATATGTATTGACATTTTATTTCTGTATGATAGATTCTTTAAACTAATTTTGAGGGGATGAAGAATATGTGTAGTTATAGATTTTAATAGCTGTTACAGAATAACTTTTCAAAATCTTTGTAACTCCTTTTGACTGTTCTGAAGTCCCACTCTGGTGAACTACTGAAAGAGAACTTCATTAGATCAACAAACAGATGAGATTTAATCTCTAGAGTGAAAAGCTATCCCATGAACATGTAAAGAAAGTTGTTATTCTGGGAGACCAAACTGTTCTACTTAAGGGACTCACACAGGTTATAATTCAAAACAGAATTTCTCTTGTTTCTGTTCTACATATTTATCCAGTGTTGGTGACTACAGAACTCCATGGAAACTTCCTAAAGTCTTGTATCTTTTTCACTTGTAGACCACATTTTTTAAGACATTTGCTAAATTTCCCTTTGTTGGCCTAAAATGCCTCTGATTCCTTTCTTGTAAACAATAGATAATTTTTTTTCCTGTGGGAACCAATATGGTAAATACATGAGCATGTTTTCTATGGTTGTTGAGGCAGACCATAACTTGTGACCTTTTCAGCATGATTAATTTCTCATTTTGCAACATTTGCAAGATTTAATGCTTGCTTCTAATTTTAATGTTGCTACTGAGTTGGACAGGACTTTGTGACTAAACAACTGTGAACAGAGAAGGACTCTTTCATTGAATTGTGTTATAGGAGCTCCTACTGTCCTTAGTTTCTGCTCCAGAGATATTAGTAAATGGGCAAAACATCCTTTGCATTAAAAATTTTTTTAATTTTGGCAGAAAACAGTCTTTATGGACAACTATTTCTGCCAAAAATGAGTTGTGGAGATAGAAACCTGATTGTGTTTTTCAAAAAGGATCCCAGTGATGGGATTAATTGGGTATGAATCATTCAAAGTACACATTAAGCAGGCCTCTCTATGCCTGGTGAACTTGACACATTTGTGCTTGGGGTATTATCCCACCATAATGAATGATATGAGAGGGATCCTTGAATTGGGTTCTGTGATGAAAATCCCTTCTCCTCAGCATAAGTGGTACATTGCCCACTGGACACAGATTAGATTGAATGAATTTCAAAGTGTTGTTGGCAAATTCATTGCTGCCAAGAGGGGTAAGTTTCCTTAGAGAATGGAGCAAACTGCTCAAGAAAAGCAGCAATAAGAAGTATACAACACACACACACACACACACACACACACAGATAAGAAGTATACAAAGGGAACCTTCGTTCTGGCCTCATCATCTGGTTCTGGACAAAGCCCAGCCTGCAGATTCATTCATCTCTTCACTCTTTTGCAGCTGAGCCAATGGTCTCATTGTTCAAGACAGTTTAGGCCCTTGATTTTCACAAATACTCAGTGAGATCAATAATTTATGATTATTTTACAGAGAAAATAATGGAATTGGGGAGGTTAAAGTATTTGCTTAAATTATACAAACAAGTCTAGGCCTTTTGATTCCCAGCTTAAAAGGTCTGTTTGAAATCATTTGTAACTGATATTTTTCTAAACAATCTAAAGTGGCTGTACCTTTCTAGTACATATGATCAAAAATTCTTGGTTGAAAGTGTGGGCGGGAGGGTACCCAGGCTTTTGACAAAGAGGCTTCCATCTTCTTGACCTAGCTTGTATTAAGCCTTGCACAAACTGTATGTTCTACCCAATCATTCCTCACCCTCTGGCTCAGCTGCCTTTGCTCACGCCCTCACCTCACCGTTCCCTTCTTTCCCCAGTTAAAACCTTTATTTAGTCTTTGTTTCTGCCTGCTATTGGGAGATGTCATGGTGACATTGAATCCTGTGTGAGGAGGTGCTTGTTCCCTATAGGAATATGAGGGAGTGGGGCTCCAGGTTAGCTCTCTTGAGCTTTCTCAACTGAAGGCCCAAGTGCAAGCCTCTTTAGCTATTGTGCAAAGACCCGAGGAAGCACATGCAAATTGGCTGCAAGTTCTCCAGGGATGGATCCTCTGGGGCACATGATTCAGTGTCATAATGTTCTAGATTCAGTGGGAAGTGCACTGAATCACTGAGTTGTGTTTATGGGAAGGTGGCTTCTGACTAGAGGTGAAACTTCTGACAAAATAATTATGCCTGTTATGCTGGTGATCCTTTCCACTGAGAAGATGAGGATTTCTACAGTGGGCTGTTTCACACAAATGTACTTCATTCTTCTTTTTGGTGTGACTGAATGTTTTCTTCTGGGGGTAATGGCTTATGACCGATTTGCTGCAATCTGCTCTCCTCTGAGCTACCCAATGATTATGAACAAAATGGTTTTTGTGAAATTAGTTACCTTCTCATGGGTCTCAGGGATCACAGTGGCTACTGTGCAGACCACATGGGTGTTTGATTTTCCCTTTTGTGGCTCCAATGAAATTAACCATCTCTTCTGTGAGACTCCCCCAGTGTTAGAGCTGGCATGTGCAGACACCTTTTTGTTTGAGATCTATGCATTCACTGGCACCATTCTGACAGTTATTGTTCCTTTCTTGTTGATACTCTTGTCTTACATTCGAATTCTCTTTGTCATCCTGAAGATGCCATCAACCACTGGGAGGCAAAAGGCCTTTTCCACCTGTGCCTCCCATCTCACATCTGTTACCCTCTTCTATGGCACAGCCAGTATGACTTACTTACAACCCAAATCTGGCTACTCCCCAGAAACTAAGAAGCTGATGTCCTTGGCTTACACATTGCTCACACCTCTGCTGAATCCACTAATCTACAGCTTGCGAAACAGTGAGATGAAAAGAGCTTTGATGAAATTATGGAAAAGAAAAATGAATTTACATACATTCTGAGTGTGTTGAGAAACCATGTGATATTTGGTCTTGTCTGACTGTACTGTACTTAAATTTAATTGTGAAAATAGTTTACATTACTTTCTATGATTGTATCAATCTGTTGAGTTCTCCAAGTTTGAAAATATATTAAGGAAACATATCTCTTTAGATAGTATATTCACATTCATTTTTCATAGATGTATAAGTTTGATGACATATGATATAACAATTTATTTATCATTTCCTCTATTGTGAACATCCATGTTGTTACTGGACTACTGTCATTAAGATAAAACTTTAATAATAAACTTGATCCATATGTTCATATGTATTGACATTTTATTTCTGTATGATAGATTCTTTAAACTAATTTTGAGGGGATGAAGAATATGTGTAGTTATAGATTTTAATAGCTGTTACAGAATAACTTTTCAAAATCTTTGTAACTCCTTTTGACTGTTCTGAAGTCCCACTCTGGTGAACTACTGAAAGAGAACTTCATTAGATCAACAAACAGATGAGATTTAATCTCTAGAGTGAAAAGCTATCCCATGAACATGTAAAGAAAGTTGTTATTCTGGGAGACCAAACTGTTCTACTTAAGGGACTCACACAGGTTATAATTCAAAACAGAATTTCTCTTGTTTCTGTTCTACATATTTATCCAGTGTTGGTGACTACAGAACTCCATGGAAACTTCCTAAAGTCTTGTATCTTTTTCACTTGTAGACCACATTTTTTAAGACATTTGCTAAATTTCCCTTTGTTGGCCTAAAATGCCTCTGATTCCTTTCTTGTAAACAATAGATAATTTTTTTTCCTGTGGGAACCAATATGGTAAATACATGAGCATGTTTTCTATGGTTGTTGAGGCAGACCATAACTTGTGACCTTTTCAGCATGATTAATTTCTCATTTTGCAACATTTGCAAGATTTAATGCTTGCTTCTAATTTTAATGTTGCTACTGAGTTGGACAGGACTTTGTGACTAAACAACTGTGAACAGAGAAGGACTCTTTCATTGAATTGTGTTATAGGAGCTCCTACTGTCCTTAGTTTCTGCTCCAGAGATATTAGTAAATGGGCAAAACATCCTTTGCATTAAAAATTTTTTTAATTTTGGCAGAAAACAGTCTTTATGGACAACTATTTCTGCCAAAAATGAGTTGTGGAGATAGAAACCTGATTGTGTTTTTCAAAAAGGATCCCAGTGATGGGATTAATTGGGTATGAATCATTCAAAGTACACATTAAGCAGGCCTCTCTATGCCTGGTGAACTTGACACATTTGTGCTTGGGGTATTATCCCACCATAATGAATGATATGAGAGGGATCCTTGAATTGGGTTCTGTGATGAAAATCCCTTCTCCTCAGCATAAGTGGTACATTGCCCACTGGACACAGATTAGATTGAATGAATTTCAAAGTGTTGTTGGCAAATTCATTGCTGCCAAGAGGGGTAAGTTTCCTTAGAGAATGGAGCAAACTGCTCAAGAAAAGCAGCAATAAGAAGTATACAACACACACACACACACACACACACACACAGATAAGAAGTATACAAAGGGAACCTTCGTTCTGGCCTCATCATCTGGTTCTGGACAAAGCCCAGCCTGCAGATTCATTCATCTCTTCACTCTTTTGCAGCTGAGCCAATGGTCTCATTGTTCAAGACAGTTTAGGCCCTTGATTTTCACAAATACTCAGTGAGATCAATAATTTATGATTATTTTACAGAGAAAATAATGGAATTGGGGAGGTTAAAGTATTTGCTTAAATTATACAAACAAGTCTAGGCCTTTTGATTCCCAGCTTAAAAGGTCTGTTTGAAATCATTTGTAACTGATATTTTTCTAAACAATCTAAAGTGGCTGTACCTTTCTAGTACATATGATCAAAAATTCTTGGTTGAAAGTGTGGGCGGGAGGGTACCCAGGCTTTTGACAAAGAGGCTTCCATCTTCTTGACCTAGCTTGTATTAAGCCTTGCACAAACTGTATGTTCTACCCAATCATTCCTCACCCTCTGGCTCAGCTGCCTTTGCTCACGCCCTCACCTCACCGTTCCCTTCTTTCCCCAGTTAAAACCTTTATTTAGTCTTTGTTTCTGCCTGCTATTGGGAGATGTCATGGTGACATTGAATCCTGTGTGAGGAGGTGCTTGTTCCCTATAGGAATATGAGGGAGTGGGGCTCCAGGTTAGCTCTCTTGAGCTTTCTCAACTGAAGGCCCAAGTGCAAGCCTCTTTAGCTATTGTGCAAAGACCCGAGGAAGCACATGCAAATTGGCTGCAAGTTCTCCAGGGATGGATCCTCTGGGGCACATGATTCAGTGTCATAATGTTCTAGATTCAGTGGGAAGTGCACTGAATCACTGAGTTGTGTTTATGGGAAGGTGGCTTCTGACTAGAGGTGAAACTTCTGACAAAATAGTGAACTTTATTGTCAGAGTCTACAGGTAAGGAAGTAAAGTTTCTGCTGTGGGCTTGTTAGTGGGTTTTCCATTTCCAAGTTTATCTTCTACTGATGGAGATACTGTTGAAGTTATGTCTCAGTGCTCAGGAATTACTAGACACAGATAAAGCATTTGAATAAGTAAGACACTTTGGTGTTGATACTGCTCAATTTCTTTTTTCTTTCAGAGAAAAAGTTGGGGCAATAGAGATGTGTACTTGGAATGCACTAATCCTGAAAACTTAGACGATTGCAACTGGGAAGGAACTTGGTAAACAAGTCCAACTCCAACCTTTTTCACCTGGAAGGTTGATGTGATCTTCCTAAGTATTCCATGTCAGAGAATAATCAAGAGAGGATTAGGATGTTCTAAGTTACAGAGAAAATGTGGAGCACCAATGGTTTGTTGGTCTTTCCATCATGAACATTTTGTTTCATATATTCTTTTAATTAGTCCTTTACAGGTTTTCCACTTTGTTTATATGATACTCTAAGTTTTCTATTGTCAGCACTTATCCACTTTTAAAATTTTTAGCTGAATACACATTTCTCTTTTTTCCCCCACTAGAAATGGGTTTAAATATTTGATCCTATTTTTATTGATTTAGGTGATTTTTGACAACCAAAATATAATTGCTATGGTTGATACAGGCGTTTGATTTTAATACAAGACTATAGGCAAATTCAGATATATATAAGTCAACCCACCATGGCTGTCTGCTGATATTTTAATGATCTGTACCCAAGGCAACATTTTATGTTTTCAATTGCTCCTTCTGTCTTTCTGGATTCCTCATCTCTCACAGATGTTATTCCCTGGTTTTCCAACTATCATAGAAACCTAGAAGGCCTCCATTCTAGTGTTAAGTTGTCATCAATTACATTTTGACTTGAGTAAATCAGTCAAGTCTGATTTACTTGTGATAAGTAAATCTACCCTTCCACCTCTGACTTCTTGTGATGTAGTTGTTCATCTCTCCTCATTTAGACTAACATTTACCTCACTGAAAAGTCTAAGACCATTGCAATTAATCTTGTTCCCCAATAGTGTTTATACTGATTTAACTTGTCATGTAGATAGAATATTCCTTAAAGGTGGAGTCTGCATTTTCCTAAATTTTGTTTTCATTTGTTCAAGAAAAAATTGGTTTTGCATTTGTTATGAGTCAGAAACTGTTGTAGGCATTCTTATTATAAAACATAGTCTTTGCCCTCCTGGAGTTTATGTTTATTGAAAGAAATTATTGTGTATCTATACATATATATATATATATATATATATATATATATCTGTCTGTATATGTGTCCATGTCTGTATAGATGTATATAGAAAAGTAGTAAATACAATGTCTGTAGGAGATAATGAAAAAATAGAGCATGATATGAGAGGTAGAAGTTAGAACTACTGGCTTAGAGAGTGAGGCCTTGTTTCCCATTTTAGGTTGTGTGATTTGCTCTCTGTTGAGCTCTGATGTCCAAAGTGTGCCTTGGAGCATGGAGGCTAAAAATGGCAGACGCTCAATCAATGTTGGTTGAATAATTAATGATTAATTGAACACCTTGGTGAGAAATTTAATAGGAAGGAAGAAAGAGAGGACAGCAAAAGGGAACTAGAAGGGAAACTTTTAAATTATAAGTTTACAATGAGTAAAACATGAGCATTTCCTTAAAACATATGATTATAGGGATATACCACTGAGAACTGTCCCCTCCCCCCACCAATTTCTCATCTGGACGAATTTTTATGTATTTGTCCAGGTAGAGTCTGAGCAAAAATCAAATGTAAAGCAAATGCACATAGTCATGGATCACCGAAGGCAGAAACCTCAGAAATAAACCCTCTGTGTGTGTTTCAGCAGTGTTGTCACATTTAACCAAGTCGTTTTGAACTACTGAATAGTTATAACAACTACATATCATCTTTGTTATACTTACAATTGTTAAAATTTTATAAAATGATATGTGGGTTATCTTGCTCCTTTTGTGACTTCTTGAGACTATGCTGCTGCTGCTGCTGTCGCTTCAGTCGTGTCCGACTCTGTGCCACCCCATAGACGGCAGCCCACCAGGCTCCGCCGTCCCTGGGATTCTCCAGGCAAGAAGACTGGAGTGGGTTGCCATTTCATGATATGTGGGTTATCTTGCTCCTTTTGTGACTTCTTGAGACTATGCTGCTGCTGCTGCTGTCGCTTCAGTCGTGTCCGACTCTGTGCCACCCCATAGACGGCAGCCCACCAGGCTCCGCCGTCCCTGGGATTCTCCAGGCAAGAAGACTGGAGTGGGTTGCCATTTCCTTCTCCATCTTGAGACTATATTTTTAATTAAAAATTTTAATCTGTTAACATTTTTATTATGGTTAAATATATGTAACATAAGCTTCACTGTCAGTATATAATTCTATAGCAGTAAGAACCTACTGTAATTTTATATTTAAGGAAGTTCAAATTGTCTTATCTTTTCCATTTTTGAAAATATTTAAACACTTCTCTGTCCAGAGCCTTTTGAATGAAATGATGATAGCCTTAGCCCACATTTCCTTTTCATTTATGTCTTGACTTTCTCATCAGCACAAGGAGATATGAGCCTGGACACTATATTTTTGTGATCTTAAATTTCATATTTACATAAAATTAGGAAAATAGGTGATACCTTTCAGTTCAGTCGCTCAGTCGTGTCCGACTCTTTGCGACCCCATGAATCGCAGCACGCCAGGCCTCCCTGTTCATCACCATCTCTCGGAGATCACTCAGACTCACATCCATCGAGTCAGTGATGCCATCCAGCCATCTCATCCTCAGTCGTCCCCTTCTCCTCCTGCCCCCAATCCCTCCCAGCATCAGAGTCTTTTCTAATGAGTCAACTCTTCGCATGAAGTGGCCAAAGTACTGGAGTTTTAGCTTTAGCATCATTCCTTCCAAAGAATAGAAACGTTATATAAGTGACATCTAAGTTACAATATGTTCCTACTCACTTTAACATTAAATTAAAATTCCAAACTATTAGTATACAAGTTACAATAAAACTTAAGACATTATTGTTTATATATCAGATAGGATTTCTAAGCTACAATAATTGGTCATTCTCCAAAACTGCCAAGCTAAATTTCTATCAGGATGGGCTTCTCTTTTCATCTTCTGCCCAGATTGTTTGGGGTGACTACAGATCCTGACTCAGAGGTCTGTAACTTTGTACTATAGACTGTATAATTTATAAAATATGTTTTATAACTATGTTCTTAATAACAATATATGCTCCACTGTTGACATGAAAAGACAAAACCAAAGCTCTGTGGTTGAATTCATCCTCTTGGGCCTTTCTACCTTCCCTGAACTCCAAGAGCAGCTCTTCGGGGCTTTCTTGGTGGTTTACCTGGTGACTCTGATGGGAAATGCCATCATCATAGTCGTCATCTCCCTGGAACAGAGCCTGCAGGTCCCCTTGTACCTGTTCCTCCAGAACTTGTCTGTGGCGGATATGGGTATCAGTGTGGTCATTATGCCTGTTATGCTGGTGATCCTTTCCACTGAGAAGATGAGGATTTCTACAGTGGGCTGTTTCACACAAATGTACTTGATTGTTCTTTTTGGTGGGACTGAATGTTTTCTTCTGGGGGTAATGGCCTTTGACCGATTTGCTGCAATCTGCCATCCTCTGAGGTACCCAATGATTATGAACAAAATGGTTTTCATGAAATTAGTTACATTCTCATGGGTCTCGGGGATCACAGTGGCTACTGTGCAGACCCCATGGGTGTTTAGTTTTCCCTTTTGTGGCTCCAATGAAATTAATCATATCTCTTGTGAAACTCCAGCAGTGCTAGAGCTGGCATGTGTGGACACCTTTTTCTTTGAGATCTATGCATTCACTGGCACCATTCTGACAATTATTGTTCCATTCTCACTGATATTCTTGTCTTACATTTGAATTCTCTTTGCCATCCTGAAGATGCCATCAACCACTGGGAAGCAAAAGGCCTTTTCCACCTGTGCCTCCCATCTCACATCTGTTACCCTCTTCTATGGCACAGCCAGTATGACTTACTTACAACCCAGATCTGGCTACTCCCCAGAAACCAAGAAGCTGACGTCATTGGCTTACTCTCTTCTTACACCTCTGCTGAATCCACTGATCTACAGCTTGCGCAACAGTGAGATGAAAAGAGCTTTGATGAAAATATGGCAAAGAAAAGTGGATTTACATACATTTTGACTTGCTGAGAAGCCATATGATAAATATCCTCTGTCTGACCAAACTCTAATGTAATAATGATGAACTAGTTTATATTTCTTGATATAAATACATTTAATTTGTTGAGTTCCCCACGTTTGAAAATATGTCAGGGAGCTCTCTGTTTCTAAAGGATAGTGACATTCATTTTCTCTAGGTGCCTCTGTTTGATGATATATGATATAAGAATTTGTTTGCCTATTCCTCTATCATGTACATTCAAGTTGTACCAGATTATTGTCCTTAAGATGATGCTTTGATGAACAACTAGTTTCATATGTTCATATTTACTACCATCTTATTTCTATAAGACATAGGCCTGGGCCTCATGGGATGAAGAGTATGTGTGTTTATAGATTTTAGTAGCTATTACAGAATTAGTTTTCACAGTCACTATAAATTCTTCAAATGGACCCGAAGGCCCACTCTGCTGCATTAATAGGGTGGAATTTCAGACACTAAGAATAGATGAGATTTTAATTTCTGGAGTGAAAACTTGTTCCATGAATGTGTAAACAAGGGGCAGTTGTTTTGAGGAGACCAAACTGTTTTGCTTCATGGACTCACACAGGTTATAATTCAAAATAGAGTTTCTCTTGGTGTTTTTACACTAGAAATGGGACCTAAGAAGTAGCCCAAGGTGAAGAATTGGTAGGACAAAGAAACAAAGTTTTGGGTGCTCATTCATAAAGAAATAATTGCTTGATACGCTCTGCAGCCATATTAATAGATGCTTACAGGTTTAGTATTTTTACATATTTTTGGAGAACTGAAACTTTTCTCATTATAAAGTGACTCTTTTTTTCCTATTACTGGATCTAGATTTGGGTCCACTTGCCCAGTGCACAGCAATGAAAATCTGTGAACATTAGATTGTACCGAAAGAAAGCACAGCATTTATTGCAGGGCACTAAGCAAAGGCAATGGGCAGCTCATGCTGCCTGAACTCCCTAATGGCTTTCAGGGAAGGATTTTTAAGGTGATATGAAAAGGTGGGCCAGAGGGTGCATGATCAACTTGTGCTCAATTCTCTGATTGCTTGGTATTAAGGTGAAATTTTGAGCATCATCAACCTTCTGGTCAACTGGCCTTGGGACTATGTGCCGTGGTTAGCAGTTTTCATCTGGTGCGGGTCAGCTTTCTGTCCAAACAACTTAGGAATGTGTGTCAGAGCTATATCTATATCTTTCAGGAAACTGGGAGTTCGATCACTCTGCTATGTGGTTGATTTATAGTCAAAATTAATACCAGTTTCCCAGTCTTACAGCTATTCTTTGTTACTACATGATCACATTTCATAATCATTAACTCTTGAGCCAGGGTTTTGACCCTTAGGGGAGGCCTGAAGCAAAGTCTTTCACTTCAAGACACAGGGGACACACGCAGGGTGGGGAGTGGGGGCTAATATATTCAAGAAGGTCCTTAAGTGTCCAGTTCAGTTTATCCCTAGCAATACTTCATGCTCTGTAGTTTGTTTTTTCTGGTAGTATTGGGTTGACAGAAAAATTTGTTTGGTGTTTTCCACAAGCTGGCTCTAGTAGCGCTTGGTTGTCTTTAACTTCATTTGAAACAATTTTGCTAGATTGTTTTGTGACAGTTGTCACATCAGTGTGCCTTAAGAAGATGACACAATTGGTGAATTTTTGTGTAGTCATTTCAATACTGAAGATGGAAGAAAAAAGCAACACTTTTGGCTTCAGTTCAGTTCAGTCGCTCAGTTGTGTCCAGCTCTTTGTGACCCCATGAGTCACTGCACGCCAGTCCTCCCTGTCCATCACCAAATCCCGGAGTTCACTCAAGCTCATGTCCATCGAGTCGGTGATGCCATCCAGCCATCTCATCCTCGGTCGTCCCCTTCTCCTCCTGCCCCTAATCCCTCCCAGCATCAGGTTCTTTTCCAATGAGTCAACTCTTTGCACGAAGTAGCCAAAGTACTGGAGTTTCAGCTTCAGCATCAGTCCTTCCAAAGAACACCCAGGACTGATCTCCTTTACGATGGACTGGCTTATTATGCTTTATTATTTTAAGAAAAGTAAAATGCAACTAAAATGCAGAGAAAAGATTTGTGCAGTGTATGGAGAAGGTGCTGTGACAGATTGAATATGTCAAAAGTGGTTTGGAAAGCTTTGTGCCAAAGATTTCTCTGTGGATGATGATCTAGAGTTGGGTAAACTAGTTGAAGTTGATAGCGATTAAATCGAGACATTAATTAAGAACAATCAATGTACCTCGTGGGAGATAGCTGACATACTCAAAATGTCCAAATCAGGCATTGAAATGTTTTGTACCAGCTTATTTATGTTTATCACTTTGATGTTTGGGTCCTACATAGTTTAAGTGAAGAAAAAAAAAAAAAACCTTCTTGACCATATATCTGCAATCAATTCTCTATGTAAACGTAATGAAAATGTTCTATTTTTAAAACAAATAATGATGAGAGGTGAAAAGTGGATTCTATATAGCAATATGGTATGGAAGAGATCATGAGCCAAGTGAAAAGAACTACTACCAACCACACCAAAGGCTGGTCTTCATCCAAAGAAGGTGATGTTGTGTATATGGTGGGGTTGGAAGGGAGTCCTCTACTATGAGTTCCTTCTGGATAACCAAATGATGAATTCCAGCAAGTACTGCTCCCAATTAGACCAAATGAAAGTGGCACTCAACAAAAGCATCCAGAATTAGTCAACAGAAAATGCATAATCTTCTATCAGGATACCACAAGACCACATGTTTCTTTGATTACCAGGCAACAACTGTTAACAGCTTGACTGGGAAGTTCTGATTCATCCACTGTATTCACCAGACATTGCACCTTCAGATTTCCATTTATTTCAGCCATGGATGGAGAAGCCTAGTAGGTTACAGTCCACGGGGTCGCAAAGAGTCGGACACGACTGAGCGACTTCACCTTCACCTTCACAAAATTCTCTTAATAGAAAAAATTTCAATTCCCTGGAAGGGTATAAAAGGCACCTGGAACAGTTGTTTGCTCGAAANAAGCCTAGTAGGTTACAGTCCACGGGGTCGCAAAGAGTCGGACACGACTGAGCGACTTCACCTTCACCTTCACAAAATTCTCTTAATAGAAAAAATTTCAATTCCCTGGAAGGGTATAAAAGGCACCTGGAACAGTTGTTTGCTCGAAAAGGTAAAAATTTCAAGAAGATGTAATTATGAAGTCACCTGAAAAATGGCAGAAGGTAGCAGAACAAAAGAGTGAATATGTTCATGAAAAATTCTTGGTGAAAATGAAAAATGTGTCTTTTATTTTTCTTAGAAGCTGAAGGAACTGTGTAGCCAACCCAATAATATAATGTCATGAATTTCCTTTGATTAGCATTTTGGAATATCTTTCTCCATCCTTTTATTTTTAACCTGTCCTTATGATTTGGATGTATCTCTGCTGAGAAATAGTGTGGAGAAAAATAAGCCAGGATAGTAGAGTTGGGTTTGAGGTTCAATTTAAATAGGTGGATTTGGGAAGTTTTCCTGGAGAAGATACCCCTTGGGCAAAGGGACATGAGGGAATAGAATTTTGAAAAGGAAGAGCCCATGTTCAGGAAAAGCAAAGCAATAACTGTGGGGTGAGAACATAGCTGGGGATTCAAGAACTAGCACGGGATCTTGGTTGGATGAGAGTAAGTAAGAGGATGTAATGGAGACGAGCTCCAAGAGCAATGAGGGAACAGATCTTTAAAAAAAAAACCTTATTTTTGGCTGCGTTGGGTTGTTTCAGTGCATAGGCTTCTCATTGTCGGGGCTTCTCTTGTTGCCGAGCATGGACTCTAGGGTGTGGGGGCTTCGGTAGTTTCAGAGTGTGGGCTCAGTAGTTGTGGTTCCTGGGCTCTAGAGCACAGGCTCAACAGTCCTTGCACGTGGGCTTAGCTGCTTCACAGCATGTGTGATCTTCTCAGATCAGAGATCGCCTCCTGGATTGGCAGGCAAGTTCTTTACCACTGAGCCACAAGGGAAGCCTGGGGAAACAGATTGTAATCCATGTTTGTAAGTTTGACTTCTGCAGTGAGTGGGATAGGGTGCTTTAGGAGGGTTTGAGCAGAGGCATGGGAGGAAGAAGGGGGAAATTCAGAGGCTACGGCAATAATTCAACTGGGAGACAAAAGGAACTTGGATCAGGATATTAGCTTGAGGAAGGGTGAGTGCATGCTCAATTGCTCAGTCATGTCCAGCCCTTTGTGACCATATGGACAGTACCCTGCCAGGCTCCTCTGTCCATGGAATTTTCCAGGCAAGGATAGTAGAGGGGGTTGCCATTTCCTCTTCCAGGGGATCTTCCTAACACAGGAATAGTACTTGTGTCTCCTGCATCTCCTGCATTGGCAGATGGGTTCTTTACCACTGAGCCAACTGGGAAGCCCTTTTAAGAAGTGTGAGAATGTTCAAATTTGATACACCATACTTAGAGCATAATCTATCTAAAGCACTTTAGATAGATTATGGATTTACTATGAGTTGGGAGGAAAAGGGGATGACAGAGGATGAGATGGTTGGATGGCATCACCAACTCAATGGACATGAGTTTGGGTAAACTCTGGGAGTTGGTGATGGACAGGGAGGCCTGGTGTGCTGCAGTCCATGGGGTCGCAAAGAGTTGGACACATCTGAGCGACTGAACTGAACTGGGAGGAAAAGGGTTTCCCTGGTGGCTCAGATAGTAAAGAATCTGCCTGCAATGCTGGGGACAGGGCAGTGGAAATGAATTCAAGGATAACTCCTTGGTGTTTGGTTTGTGTAACTAGAAAATTTAAGCTATTGCTACCTGAAATGGGGGGATGCTGAGGGTGAACAGAGTTTAGGACAAGACTAGAAATAAAGTTTTGAAGACATTAATAAGTGAAAATCTGGTCATTTAATTTAAAAGTTCATTTCTAAATAGTCTATAGTTCATGTCCAACTTTGAGTTAGCAAAAGATACTTTCAGAATGTTTCTAAATTTCCAAGACCTTAGTTTCCTTTCATTATATTTGAAAACCTGTTGTTCTGCAGTTTTATTGCAAAGTGTATTATGTGTGTGAGTGCCAAGAATTTGGATTTATTGATTGTTTTCTTTATGACAAACACATAATCAATTTTTGTAAATACTTTATAAATATTTTAGGAGGAAAAGATAGTTAGCCACATAAAATGTGTTGTTTCTGACTTATATTTACTCTCATTATCATCTTATAAATAAAAATTTTATTATTAAAATATTCTCATTTCTATGTTTTTGTTGCTGTCTCTTATACACATCTAGATGTGTATAAGAGACAGGGGCACAATTCAATCACCAACTCAATGGACATGAGTTTGGGTAAACTCTGGGAGTTGGTGATGGACAGGGAGGCCTGGTGTGCTGCAGTCCACGGGGTCGCAAAGAGTTGGACACAACTGAGCGACTGAACTGAAGTGGGAGGAAAAGGGTTTCCCTGGTGGCTCAGATAGTAAAGAATCTGCCTGCAATGCTGGAGACGGGGCAGTGGAAATGAATTCATGGATGACTCCTTGGTGTTTGGTTTGTGTAACTAGAAAATTTAATCTATTGCTACCTGAAATGGGGGGATGCTGAGGGTGAACAGAGTTTAGGACAAGACTAGAAATAAAGCTTTGAAGACATTAATAAATGAAAATCTGGTCATTTAATTTAAAAGTTCATTTCTTAATAGTCTATAGTTCATGTCCAACTTTGAGTTAGCAAAAGATACTTTCAGAATGTTTCTAAATTTCCAAGACTGTAGTTTCCTTTCATTATATTTGGTTGTTGTTCTGCAGTTTTATTGCAAAGTGTATTATGTGTGTGAGTGCCAAGAATTTGGATTTATTGATTGTTTTCTTTATGACAAACACATAATCAATTTTTGTAAATACTTTATAAATATTTTAGGAGGAAAAGATAGTTAGCCACATAAAATGTGTTGTTTCTGACTTATATTTACTCTCATTATCATCTTATAAATAAAAATTTTATTATTAAAACATTCTCATTTCTATGTTTTTGTTATTTATATTGTCTGTCAATCATTGAGGAAGGTGTGTTAAATCTCCAGATTATTATTTTTTCAACTTAGTACTATTGCCTTTAAGATATAGCCTGATATTAATATTATTTCCTTTTTATCTCCTTTAGCTTGTATCTGCAATTTTTCTATACAGTTTTGATTGAATTCTAATGTACACATGGGAAAGTGTGCAAATCATAGCCCTCCATATTGATGACTTCTCACAATCTGTGCATCACCTGTGTTACCACCACCTACAGCAAGAAATAGAATATTTCAGTATTTCAGAAGCCCCCGTGGAATTATGGGATAAATCATATATTGAGTAGCATTTCCCATGCCTACTGCACATGACTGGCTCATAAATAGGGTGTTATCCCTATACTGAATGATATGGAAATGTTCCTTGGATTGGATTCTGTAAAGAAAATTCTTACTCCTCAGAGTAACTGGCACATTTCCCATGGGACAGAGATTAGATGGAATGAATCTCCAAGTGTAGAGGGCAGCCTTATAATTGTCAGGAAAGGTGAGATTCCTTGAGAATGGAACAACCTACATCAGGAAAGCAACAATAAGAAGTAGACAAAGGGAACCTGCATTCCCGACTCACCATCCAGTTCTGGACAAAGTCAAACCTGCAGATTCATTCACTCTTCACTCTTTTGGGACTGAACCAATGGCTTTAATTGTACAAGACAGTTTAGACTCATCCCTGAGTCCCTTGATTTTCACAAATATGCAGTGGAGATCAGTAATGTTAATGCTTATTTTACAGAGAAAGAAATATAATCAGGAAAATTAGATGATTTGCTCAAATTAGACAAGCTAGTCCAGATTTTTTGACCGCTGGTTTAAAGACTCTGTCAATGAAATAAATTTTAATTACATTTTTCTCATAAAATTTTCAGTGGCTCTATATTTCTAGTACAAAAGATAAAAAGTTCTTGTTGGGTGAGAGGGCATCCAGGCTTTTTATTTTGCAAAGAGTCTTCTATCTACTTATTTCCCACTACTGCACTAACTGTTTTTCCCACCACTAACTTATTTCCCACCACTGCACTAACTGTACAGTCCATACAGCCATTCCTTGCCCTCTGGCTCACCTGCCTTTGCTCATACCCTCTCCCCACCACTCTTTTCTTTCCCCATTTTCATCCTTTATTCAGTCATTGTTTCCACTTCCTGTTGGGAGATGTCTTGGTGAAGCTGAGTTTCCTTTTATTTTTATTTTTTACTTTTCAATATTGTATTGGTTTTGCCATACATTGACATGAATCCGCCACAGGTGCACATGAGTTCCCCACCCTGAACCCCCCTCCCACTACCCTCCCCATATCATCTCTCTGGGTCATCCCAGTGCACCTGCCCCAAGCATCCTGTATCCTGTATCGAACCTAGTGATTCGTTTTTTACATGATAGTATACATGTTTCAATGCTGTTCTCCCAATTCATCCCACCCTCTCCCTCTCCCACAGAGTCCAAAAGTCTGTTCTTTACATCTGTGTCTCTTTTGTTGTGTCGCATACAGGGTTATCATTACCATCTTTCTAAATTTCATATATATGTGTTAGTATACTGTACTGGTGTTTTTCTTTCTGGCTTACTTCACTCTGTATAATTGGCTCCAGTTTCATCCACCTCATTAGAACTGATTCAAATGTATTCTTTTTAATGGCTGAGTAATACTCCATTGTGTATATGTACCACAGCTTTCTTATCCATTCATCTGCTGATGGACATCTAGGTTGTTTCCATGTCCTGGCNTTCCATATATATGTGTCAGTATACTGTATTGGTGTTTTTCTTTCTGGCTTACTTCACTCTGTATAATTGGCTCCAGTTTCATCCACCTCATTAGAACTGATTCAAATGTATTCTTTTTAATGGCTAAGTAATACTCCATTGTGTATATGTACCACAGCTTTCTTATCCATTCATCTGCTGATGGACATCTAGGTTGTGAAGCTGAGTTTCTTGAGTGAGAAGGTATTTATTCCCTGTAGGAATACAAAGAAGCGGTGCTCCAATTTAGCCCTCTTGGGCTTTCTTACCTTAAGGGCCACATTCAAACCTCCTTAGTTATCATGTGAAAATACAAGAAAGCATGTATAAAGTGATTGCAATTCTCCAGGGATAGATTCTCCAGGGCATGTGATTCAGTGTCATATAATGTTATAGCACCAATGCACAGAATCTCTGACTTGTATTTATGAGACGGTGGCTATTAACTGGAGGTAAAATATCTAATAAAACAGTGTGAACTTTAAAATGACAGAGCCAGCAGGTATGAAAGTGAAGGTTCTGCTGTGTGCTTGTTAGATTTTCACTTCCAATTCATCTTCATCTTATAGTTGAAAACGCTGTTGAAGTGATGTCTCGGTGCTCAGGAATCACTAGACACAGATCAAACATTTGAATTGGTAGACTCTTCGGTGTTGATGCTGGTCAATTTCTTTTTCTTTTCAGAGAAAAAGTTTTGGTAGTAATTAGAGATGTAAGTAATGAAAACGCTGTTGAAGTGATGTCTCGGTGCTCAGGAATCACTAGACACAGATCAAACATTTGAATTGGTAGACTCTTCGGTGTTGATGCTGGTCAATTTCTTTTTCTTTTCAGAGAAAAAGTTTTGGTAGTAATTAGAGATGTAAGTACTTTTCATGCACTAATCATCAAATTTGAGAACATTGCAACTGAAAGGGTATTTGGTAAATGAGCCCACTTCCTACCTTTTCAGTTGGAGGATTCAAACTTAGAAAATGGAGTGATCTGCCCAAGTATTCTGTCAGAGGGTTATCAAGACAAGATTATAATCTTCTAAGTTATAGATAAAATGTGGATCATGTGTGGTTATTTGGTCTTTCCATCATTAGCATGCTTTTAAAAAGTCCTTTAAAAGTTTTCCATTTTGTGTATATAGTATTCTAAATTTTCTAGTTTAAAAACCTATCCACTTTAAAATATTTGTAACTGAATACACATTATTTTTTTCTCTGTTAGAAATTTAGGTATTTGACCCTGCAGTTTAAATACTAAATTTAGGAGAATCTTTACATACAATATAATTATTATGGATGATACAGACATTGATGTTAATATATGATTCAGGTCAAATTCAGGAATAAGTCAGCTTGCCTTCTACTGTCTGCTTATGTGATACTGATCTGTACTGAAGACTTCTTTTCTGTCCTTTTCCTCTGACACAGTGAACTTCCACTGGTTTTCAAGATATCATACAATGGCCGGTAGGTCTTGATTCTAGTGTAGGTTGTCATCAAATGCCTTTTTAGTTGAGCAATTCAGTCTCACTCACGTCTTGATCTTTCCACTTGATGTATCTTCCACACATGACACCTGTAATTATGGTTATTCACTTTCCTTTTCCATTTAGAAGTAATGTTTTTCTCATTGAAATGTCTAAAACACTTATTACTCTTGCTTCCCAATAGGATGGTGTGCTGATGTTATTTTTCTTTCTGACACTCTATGCCTTTAAAATACTGTCTCGATTTCCTGTTTTCTGTATTCATCACATATTTGTTTAGCATATATTATGGGTCATGGATTCTTATGGGTATTGTGATTACAACAAAGAACCAAAGAATATCTTTGCCTTCCTGGAGTTTTCACACTGGAGATGTTGGGTAAGAAATAAATGATAGAAGTTATTAGATGATTTGCTCAAATTAGACAAGCTAGTCCAGATTTTTTGACCGCTGGTTTAAAGACTCTGTCAATGAAATAAATTTTAATTACATTTTTCTCATAAAATTTTCAGTGGCTCTATATTTCTAGTACAAAAGATAAAAAGTTCTTGTTGGGTGAGAGGGCATCCAGGCTTTTTATTTTGCAAAGAGTCTTCTATCTACTTATTTCCCACTACTGCACTAACTGTTTTTCCCACCACTAACTTATTTCCCACCACTGCACTAACTGTACAGTCCATACAGCCATTCCTTGCCCTCTGGCTCACCTGCCTTTGCTCATACCCTCTCCCCACCACTCTTTTCTTTCCCCATTTTCATCCTTTATTCAGTCATTGTTTCCACTTCCTGTTGGGAGATGTCTTGGTGAAGCTGAGTTTCCTTTTATTTTTATTTTTTACTTTTCAATATTGTATTGGTTTTGCCATACATTGACATGAATCCGCCACAGGTGCACATGAGTTCCCCACCCTGAACCCCCCTCCCACTACCCTCCCCATATCATCTCTCTGGGTCATCCCAGTGCACCTGCCCCAAGCATCCTGTATCCTGTATCGAACCTAGTGATTCGTTTTTTACATGATAGTATACATGTTTCAATGCTGTTCTCCCAATTCATCCCACCCTCTCCCTCTCCCACAGAGTCCAAAAGTCTGTTCTTTACATCTGTGTCTCTTTTGTTGTGTCGCATACAGGGTTATCATTACCATCTTTCTAAATTTCATATATATGTGTTAGTATACTGTACTGGTGTTTTTCTTTCTGGCTTACTTCACTCTGTATAATTGGCTCCAGTTTCATCCACCTCATTAGAACTGATTCAAATGTATTCTTTTTAATGGCTGAGTAATACTCCATTGTGTATATGTACCACAGCTTTCTTATCCACTCATCTGCTGATGGACATCTAGGTTGTGAAGCTGAGTTTCTTGAGTGAGAAGGTATTTTCTCCCTGTAGGAATACAAAGGAGTGGTGCTCCAATTTAGCCCTCTTGGGCTTTCTTACCTTAAGGGCCAACTTCAAACCTCCTTAGTTACCATGTGAAAATACAAGAAAGCATGTATAAAGTGTTTGCAGTTTCTCCAGGGATAGATTCTCCAGGGCATGTGATTCAGTGTCATATAATGTTATAGCACCAATGCACAAAATCTCTGACTTGTATTTATGAGATGGTGGCTATTAACTAGAGGTAAAATATCTAATAAAGTAGTGTAAACTTTAAAATGACAGAGCCAGCAGGTATGAAAGTGAAGGTTCTGCTGTGTGCTTGTTAGATTTTCACTTCCAATTCATCTTCATCTTATAGTGAAAATGCTGTTGAAGTGATGTCTCGGTGCTCAGGAATCACTAGACACAGATCAAACATTTGAATTGGTAAACTCTTTGGTGTTGATGCTGGTCAATTTCTTTTTCTTTTCAGAGAAAAATTTTTGGTAGTAATTAGAGATGTAAGTACTTTTCATGCACTAATCATCAAATCTGAGAACATTGCAACTGAAAGGGAATTTGGTAAATGAGCCTACTTCCTACCTTTTCAGTTGGAGGATTTGAACTTAGAAAATGGAATATCTGCCCAAGTATTCTGTCAGAGGGTTATCAAGACAAGATTATAATCTTCTAAGTTATAGATAAAATGTGGATCATGTGTGGTTATTTGGTCTTCCCATTATGAGCTGCTTTAAAAAAGTCCTTTAAAAGTTTTCCATTTTGTGTATATAATATTCTAAATTTTCTAGTTTAAAAACCTATCCACTTTAAAATATTTGGAACTGAATGCACATTATTTTTTTCTCTGTTAGAAATTTAGGTATTTGACCCTGCAGTTTAAATACTAAATTTAGGAGAATCTTTACATACAAATATAATTATTATGGATGATACAGACATTGATGTTGATATATGATTAAGGTCAAATTCAGGAATAAGTCAGCTTGCCTTCTACTGTCTGCTTATGTGATACTGATCTGTACTGAAGACTTCTTTTCTGTCCTTTTCCTCTGACACAGTGAACTTCCACTGGTTTTCAAGATATCATACAATGGCCGGTAGGTCTTGATTCTAGTGTAGGTTGTCATCAAATGCCTTTTTAGTTGAGCAATTCAGTCTCACTCACGTCTTGATCTTTCCACCTGATGTATCTTCCACACATGACACCTGTAATTATGGTTATTCACTTTCCTTTTCCATTTAGAAGTAATGTTTTTCTCATTGAAATGTCTAAAACACTTATTACTCTTGCTTCCCAATAGGATGGTGTGCTGATGTTATTTTTCTTTCTGACACTCTATGCCTTTAAAATACTGTCTCGATTTCCTGTTTTCTGTATTCATCACATATTTGTTTAGCATATATTATGGGTCATGGATTCTTATGGGTATTGTGACTACAACAAAGAACCAAAGAATATCTTTGCCTTCCTGGAGTTTTCACACTGGAGATGTTGGGTAAGAAATAAATGATAGAAGTTGGAAGGTACTGAGGTATATGAGTGAGTGAGTAAGTGAAAGTCGCTCAGTTGTGTCCGACTCTTTGGGACCCCATAGACTATACAATCCATGGAATTCTCTACGGAAAATACTGGAATGAGTAGCCTTTCCCTTCTCCAAGGGATCTTCCCAACCCTGGGATTGAACGCAAGTCTCCTGCATTACAGGTGTATTCTTTCCCAGCTGAGCCACAAGGGAAGCCCAAGAATGCTGGAGTGGGTAGCCTATCCCCTCTCCAGCAGAGCTTCCTGACCAGGAATCAAATGCTATTTTATGTTGTGTTGTCAGCTCTTTGTTGAGTTGTGAAATAAAAAGTTCCAGAGATTACTGAGCCTAGAAAATGGTAGATGCTCTTTCTGTGTTTGTTGAATAAGAAATAATGAAATGAACTTTTTGATGAACCTAGTGATAGAGTAGGGAGAGAGAGAGGAAAGGAGGGAGGGAGGGAGAAAGAATCTTTAAAATCACCGTTTCACAATTTTCAAAACTTAGGTTTTTTTCTTAAGTCTTTGTGGTTCACAAGAATGGGCCATGGTGAAGCTAGTATCAACACAACTTGCCATGACCAGTTGCGGAAGTTATCAATAAACCTGAAGTCAATTATTCACTTAGTTTACAGATCATTGAATGTAACACTACAACCTCCACTGTATGCTTCTGTGGACTCTTGTCACATTTAACCGAGTCACATGCAACATTTTTTAACCTATGAATATTTATAATAAACATGTATCAACTGCGCTGTAACATTAAATTGTTTGGTTGTTATAAAATTTTTGTGGGTATCTTTTTCCTTTTGTTACTTTTGATACTTTATTTTCTGTGGTATTAGATTTCATACTTATATAAAACTGGGGAACTGACAGCAATGTAATAGGCATGTGACGTAAGTTATTTATGTTTGCTTTCAAGTTATGCTAAAATATCAAAATGTATAGGGTATGAATTGCACTAGAAAATAAGAACTTAGATATTATTTTGTGCTATTCTGATAAGATTTATAAGCCAGAAGTGTTCATTCTCCTTTTATATTTGAAAGATAACATTTATTTCTTATAACTGGCCATTTTTCAAAATTGCCAAAATAACTTCTGTCAAGATAGCTTCCTCTTTACAGCTTTTACCAGGATTATTTGAGGTGAATGAAGACCTAAACTCTCTACTATTGGATTGTGGCTTCACAATTTACTTTTTTTGCCATAAAATATTACATGCTGTACTACCAAAATGAAAAGGCAAAATCAAAGCTCTGTGGTTGAATTCATCCTCTTGGGCTTTTCTAATTTTCCTGAACTCCAAAGGCAGCTCTTCCAGGTTTTCTTGGTTATTTACCTGGTGACTCTGATGGGAAATGCCATCATTATAGTCGTCATCTCCCTGGAACAGAGCCTCCATGTGCCCATGTATCTATTTCTCCTGAACTTGTCTGTGGTGGAAGTGGGTTTCAGTGCAGTCATCATGCCTGAAATGCTGATGGTCCTCTCCAGTGAAAAAACTAGGATCACTTTTGCAGGCTGTTTTTCACAGATGTATTTCATTCTTCTTTTTGGTGGGACTGAATGTTTTCTTCTGGGAGCAATGGCTTATGACCGATTTGCTGCAATCTGCCATCCTCTGAGCTATGCAATGATTATGAACAGAAGGGTTTTTATGAAATTAATTATATTCTCATGGGTCTCAGGGATCATGGTGGCTACTGTGCAGACCACATGGGTGTTTAGTTTTCCCTTTTGTGGCAACAATGAAATTAATCACCTTTCATGTGAGACTCCCCCTGTGTTAGAGCTGGCATGTGCAGACACCTATTTGTTTGAGATCTATGCCTTCACTGGCACCATTTTGATTGTTATAGTTCCTTTCGTGTTGATACTCTTGTCTTACGTTCGAATTCTCTTTGCCATCCTGAAGATGCCATCAACCACTGGGAGGCAAAAGGCCTTTTCCACCTGTGCCTCCCATCTCACATCTGTTACCTTCTTCTATGGCACAGCCAATATGACTTACTTACAACCTAAATCTGGCTACTCCCCAGAAACCAAGAAGCTGATGTCCTTGGCTTACTCTCTTCTTACACCTCTGCTGAATCCACTGATCTACAGCTTGCGCAACAGTGAGATGAAAAGTGCTTTGATGAAATTATGGCAAAGAAAAGTGGATTTACAAACATTTTTTAATTGACTTTTTATTTTGAGATAATTATAGAGTTACATGTAGTTACAAAAAATAACAGAGATCTCTAATGTCCAGTTTGGAAGGTTCTTTATATATTATAAATACTAGCTCCTTGTTGGATATATAGTTTGCAAATATTTTTTCTCTGGTCTGTAACTTGTTTTTAAATTAATTAATTTATTTTAATTGGGTGCTAATTACTTTAGAATATTGTAGTGGTTTTTGCCATACATTGACATGAATCAGCCATGGGTATACATGTGTTCCCCATCCTGAACCCCCGTCCCACATCCATCCCCATCCCTTCCCTCCCGGTCATCCCAGTGCACCAGCCCTGAGCACCCTGTCTCATACATCGAACCTGGACTGGCGATCTATTTCACATAAGATAATATAGTTGGATTTACATATGTTCTGCCTGTGCCGAGAAGCCATGTGATATTGGTCACTGCTACTAAACTCTATTTAAATGTAATAATGGTGAAAATAGTTTGTATTTCTTGATATGAATATATTTAAAGTTCTGCAAGTTTGAAAATATAGCAGAAGCTTTTAATTTCAATTAGATCCCATTTGTTTATTTTTGCTTTTTTTCCCAGTATTCTGGGAGGTGGATCATAGAGGATCCTGCTGTGATTTATGTCAGAAAGTGTTTTGCCTATGTTCTTCTCTAGGAGTTTTATAGTTTCTGGTCTTATGTTTCGATCTTTAATCCATTTTGAGTTTATTTTTGTGTGTGGTGTTAGAAAGTGATCTAGTTTCATTCTTCTGCAAGTGGTTGACCAGTTTTCCCAGCGCCACTTGTTAAAGAGATTGTCTTTACTTCATTGTATATTCTTGCCTCCTTTGTCGAAGATAAGGTGTCCATAAATGTGTGGATAAAATTAAAAGCTTCTGCACAACAAAGGAAACTATAAGCAAAATAAAAAGACAGCCTTCTGAATGGGAGAAAACAATAGCAAATGAAGCAACTGACAAACAGCTAATCTCAAAAATATACAAGCAACTTATGCAGCTCAACTCCAGAAAAATAAATGACCCCATCAAAAAATGGGTCAAAGAACTAAACAGACATTTCTCCAAAGAAGACATACAGATGGCTAACAAACACAGGAAAAGATGCTCAACATCACTCATTATCAGAGAAATGCAAATCAAGACCACAATGAGGTACCATTTCACACCAGTCAGAATGGCTGCGATCCAAAAGTCTACAAGCAATAAATGCTGGAGAGGGTGTGGAGAAAAGGGAACCCTCTTACACTGTTGGTGGGAATGCAAACTAGTACAGCCACTATGGAGAACAGTGTGGAGATTCCTTAAAAAACTGCAAATAGAACTGCCTTATGACCCAGCAATCCCACTGCTGGGCATACACACTGAGGAAACCAGAATTGAAAGAGACACATGTACCCCAATGCTCATTGCAGCCAGGACGTGGAAACAACCTAGATGTCCATCAGCAGATGAATGGATAAGAAAGCTGTGGTACATATACACAATGGAGTATTACTCAGCCATTAAAAAGAATTCATTTGAATCAGTTCTAATGGGATGGATGAAACTGGAACCTATTATACAGAGTGAAGTAAGCCAGAAAGAAAAACACCAATACAGTATACTGACACATATATATGGAATTTAGAAAGATGGCAATGATGACCCTGTATGTGAGACAGCAAAAGAGACACAGATGGATAGAATGGACTTTTGGACTCTGTGGGAGAGGGAGAGGGTGGGATGATTTGGGAGAATAGCATTGAAACGTGTATACTATCATGTAAGAACGAAGCACCAGCCTATGTTCGATACAGGATACAGGATGCTTGGGGCTGGTGCACGGGGATGATCCAGAGAGATGATATGGGGTGGGAGGTGGGAGGGGGATTCAGGATTGGGAGCTCGTATACATCCCTGGTGGATTCATGTCAATGTATGGCAAAACCAATAGGGTATTGTAAAGTAAAATAAAGTAAAAATAAAATTAAAAAAATAAAATAAAATAAAATCATGTAACCTAATATTAAAAAAAAAATGAAAATATAGCAGAGATTCCTCTCTTTTGACGATGTACTGTTGTCCTTATTTTTCATAGATACATAATTTTTGATGACATTGTTCATCAGTTCAGTTCATTCGCTCAGTCATGTCCGACTCTTTGAGACCCCATGGACTGCACACGGCAGGCCTCCCTGTCCATCATCAACTCCTGGAGTTTATTCAAACTCATGTCCATTGAGTCGGTGATGCCATCCAACCATCTCATCCTCTGTTGTCCCTTTCTCTTCCTGCCTTCAATCTTTCCCAGCATCAGGGTCTTTTCAAATGAGTCAGTTCTTTGCCTCAGCAGGCATCTGTTACTGTGTATGAATATCCAAATCATCACGGTGCTATGGTCATTTAAACAAAGCTCAGATCAACACCTACTTGCATATGTTCAGGTATGCTGCTGCTGTTGCTGCAGCTGCAGCTGCTAAGTCGCTTCAGTCGTGTCCAACTATGTGTGACTGATGTTTTATTTCTCTATGATACATTCCTCAAAGTGGGCCTGATGGGATGAAGATCAATTGTGCTTACAGATTTTAATAGAATTAATAGAATTTAATAGAATTACTTTTCAAAATGATTGTAGTTCTGTCAGGTAGACTTGAAGGCCCACTCTGTTGCAGTAATAAGGTAGAGCTTAAAGAGATCAATAAGTAGATGAGGTTTATATTTTTGGAGTGAAAGCTGTTCCGTGAATGAGTAAACAAAGTGCAGCTGTTTGGGGGAGACAGACATGGCTCTGAATCATGGGCTGAAACAGGTTATAATTCAGAAGAGTATTTCTCTTGGTATTTTTCGAGATGCTCATCCACTGTTGGTGACCAGAGGACTCCATGGGAACTTTCCTGAAATACCGCTTGATTGTACTGGTACCTTTTCACTTATAAGCATCTATTCTTAGAGATTTGTGTTAAATTTGCTTTTGTAGGCCCAGACTACCTCTAGACACTTTGTTTATAAACAATGGGTGGTTTTTTTTTTAATTGTGTGAAAATAGTATGATTAACTAATTGGGCATATTTTCAATGATTCTTGAGTCACATCACAGTGTGGTCTTTCTCAGCATGAATTATATCCCAAATTACAATATTTGAAACATTCCATGCTTGCTTCATATTTGAATGTTTCTATCAGTGAATAAAGAGGGACCATTTATTGAATCTACATCATATGAGCTCTTACAGTCCTTAATTTCTGTTCTTGGAATGATAATGAAAAGGTAACACATTATTTTCATTCAAAGCTGTCACTCAATTGTGAAAAAAAATGTTGTAATTGCTATTACCTCTATTAAAATCAGAAATGTAGGTATAAAATTGATTGGATTTTCACAGTGAAATTTCATCATCAAATATTTGAGAGTAGTTTGAATAATATTTGAATGTTGTATGCGTTTCAGTAGGGCATCAAATAGGCATATACAGATTCTTCCAACAGATTCTGTCTCTGTTGTTCCAAAATTTCTCAAAAGACTATCATTTGAAATACATGTTGCAGAAATCACAGTAAGAAAAGAGAGAGAAAACAACAGGAAGTCTAATTAAATAATGGCTGAAAACATTTCAAACTTAGGGAGAGAAATGAACAGCCAGATTCATGATGACGAAAAGTACCCAAATAGGTTGAGCTGAAAAAGAATTCACCAAGAAACATTATAATGAAATTTTCAAGATTTGAGAAAAAAAAGAGAATTTTGAAAGAAGCAAGAGAAAGTGATTTGACACATAAAAGTTTTTCCACTTAGATGGATTTCTCAATAGAAACTTTGCAGGCCAGGAGAGAAGGGGATGATATAGTCAGAATATGATAAGAAAAAAAGAAAACACTGACAAATAGGAGTACCCAGCAAAGCATCCTTCACAAATGTAGAAGACTTATTTTTGCCAAAAAAAAAAAAACAAAATGAGGGAGCTCATTACCATTCAAATTAGGAACCTAAAGGGACCTCTTTAAGGTAAAATGAAAGAATACTGACAGTGTGAGCATAACATAAAAAACAAAAATGAAGTTAAGTACATTGTAAACCTCAGATTCTCTAATATACTAATGGTGATCTATGAATCACTTTCAACTCTTATTAAAAATAACTATAACCACAACCATTTTTTATTGGATACACAGTATAAAAATGGTATACTTTGGCATCCAAACCTAAAATGTGAGAGCAGAGAAGTAAAAGTATAATATCTGTATGCTGTCATAGTTGTTTCCAACTTAAAATAGGATGGTATATTTCTTATATATATAGTAAGCTTATATATATGGCAAGCCTCGTAATAGCCACAAAGAAAAACTCTGTAGTAGATAACACAAAAGATTAAGAAAAAGAAACCAAAGGATATCACCAGGAAAGTCATGAAATCTCAAAGAAGACAGCAAGAGAAGAAGAAAAGAACAAAGGAACTACCAAAAATTGGGAAATCATAAACAAAATGGCAATAATAAGTTACCAATTGATAACTACTTTAAATATATGTAGATGGATTAAATTCTCTAATCAAAGACATAGAATGGCTGATTGGATGCCTACAAGAGACTCATATTAGCTTTAATGACACACTGAATGTGTGTCATTAGGCTGAATGTGAAGAAGCGGAAAAGAATATTCCAAGCAAATGGTAACCAAAAGAAGGCAATGATAGTTACACTTATATCAGACAAAAAAACTAACATTACACCTCAAGGAACTAGAAAAAGAAGTATAAAATAAGCTCAAAGTTCATATAAGAAGGGAAATAATAAATATGAGAGCAGAAATAACTGAAATAGGGTATAAGGAGACAATAGAAAAGATCAATGAAATAAAGGACTGATTTTTAGAAAAGATAAAATTGACAAACCTTTATCCAGATTCACGAAAAAAGAAAAAAAGAGAGAGAGAGGACTCAAATAAATATAATCAGAAATGAAAGAGGAGACATTATAAATGATATCATACAAATATATATGAGTTATAAGAGACTACTATGAATAATTCCAAGCCAACATTGAACAATCTAGAAGTAGTGGAAAAGTTCCTTAAAACATACAATCTACCAAGACTGAATCATAAAGAAAGAGGAAATCTGTATATATCAGTTACTAGTAAGGAAACGGAGTTAGTAGTCAAAACTTTTCCTACAAGTTTTCCTACAAGCCCAACATCAGATGGTTTCACTGGTAGATTCTACCAAATATTTAATGAAAAATTAAATGGCAATCTTCATGCTTCTAAAAATTAGGGGAGGGAACACTCCAAGCTCATTTTACCTGTCAGTATTATCCTGATAACAAATCCAGATATACCAATCTTAAGAATAAAAAACTAAAAGCCACATCCCTGATGAATATCAGTGTAAAAAATAATTCTCAACAAATTACTTGCAAACTGAACTCAGTTCAGTTCAGTTCAGTTGCTCAGTCTTGTCCAACTCCTTGCGACCAAATGAATCACAGCACGCCAGGCCTCCCTGTCCATCAGCAACTCCTGAAGTTCACTCAGACTCATGTCCATCGAGTCCGTGATGCCATCCAGCCATCTCATCCTCTGTCATCCCCTTCTCCTCCTGCCCCCAATCCCTCCCAGCATCAGAGTCTTTTCCAATGAGTCAACTCTTTACATGAGGTGGCCAAAGTGCTGGAGTTTCAGCTTTAGCATCATTCCTTCCAAAGAAATCCCAGGACTGATCTCCTTCAGAATGGACTGGTTGGATCTCCTTGCAGTCCAAGGGACTCTCAAGAGTCTTCTCCAACACCACAGTTCAAAAGCATCAATTCTTTGGCGCTCAGCCTTCTTCACATTCCAACTCTCACATCCATACATGATCACAGGAAAAATCATAGCCTTGACTAGACAGACCTTAGTCGGCAAAGTAATGTCTCTGCTTTTGAATATACTATCTAGGTTGGTCATAACTTTTCTTCCAAGGAGTAAGTGTCTTCTAATTTAATGTCTGCAGATGTTGCTTCCTGACCTGCATACAGATTTCTCAAGAGGCAGGTTAGGTGGTCTGGTATTCCCATCTCTTTCAGAATTTTCCACAGTTTATTGTGATCCACACAGTCAAAGGCTTTGGCATAGTCAATGAAGCAGAAATAAATGTTTTTTGCAAGAATGAAATTGGAACTCTGTATTACACTCCTCACAAAAATTAACTCAAAATGGATTCAACACAAGACCTGAGAATGTAGAACTCCAAGAAGAAAACATAGGGCAAAATTTCATTGACATTGAATATCAAATTAAAAACCTTCTGCATAGTCAAAGAAATGATCAACAAACAGACAACCTATGGAGTGGGAGAATATATTTGTACCCATCTATCTGATGAGGGGTCAATATTAAAAAAAAAATAAAGAGCTCATACAGATCAATAGCAAACCCTTAATAATTCAATTAAAAGAAGCAAAGAACCTGAACAGACATTTTCCCACAAAAGTGGGAAGCTTGTATCCTGCTACCTTGTGGAATTTGTCGGTTCTAGCATTTTTTGTGCGGAGTCTTTAGGGTTTTCTATGTATAGTAGCATGTCTTCTGCATCTAATTCTCCTTGTTGCAATAACAGGATTATTGGTTTTGTCTTCCAAGATGTGCTGCTTGTAGTGATTTTCATCTTTACTGTATCAGAAACATAGATGGTACACAAGCAGATAGAATAATTATTAATCGTATATTTCCCACTGGATACAGATTAAATAGAGTGAATCTCTAAGTGTTGTTGGAAACCTATTGCTGACAGGAGGAGAAAGCTCCATTTAAAATAAAAACTATTTGGCTGTGCTGGATCTTAGTTGCAGCATGTGGGATCTATTGGTCGTGACATGTAGAATCTTTAGGTCGAGTATGTGGGATCTTGCTCCCTGAGCAGGGATAAAACCCTTCTCCCCTGCATTGGGAGTACGGAGTCTCAGCCGCTGGATCACCAAGGAAGTCCTGAAAAAGCTTCGCTGCGACCCGACCCGGCGCGCTAAGCGTGGCTGAGAGGATTTGCCCCCCGTCGAGGCCAGGGGCGGCGGCCAGTAGGAGCAACCTGAGGAGCTGTGGCTGCAGGGCGCAGGAGCGCCTAGAGAAGCCAACCCACATTTAAGGTCAGGAAGGGCGGCGGTGAGGAGATACCCCACGTCCAAGGTAAGGAGCAGCAGCTGTGCTTTGCTGGAACAGCCGTGAAACAATACCCCACTCCCAAGGTAAGAGAAACCCAAGTAAGATGGTAGGTGTTGCGAGAGGGCATCAGAGGGCAGACACACTGAAACCATACTCACAGAAAACTAGTCAATCTAATCACACTAGGACCACAGCCTTGTCTAATTCAATGAAACCAAGCCATGCCTGTGAGGCAACTCAGGGCGGGCGGGTCACGGTGGAGAAGTCTGACAGAAGGTGGTCCACTGGAGAAGGGAATGGCAAGCCACTTCAGTATTCTTGCCTTGAGAACCCCATGAACAGTATGAAAAGACAAAATGATAGGATACCAAAAGAGGAACTCCCCAGGTCAGTAGGTGCCCAATATGCTACTGGAGATCAGTGGAGAAATAACTCCAGAAAGAATGAAGGGATGGAGCCAAAGAAAAAACAATACCCAGTTGTGGATGTGACTGGTGATAGAAGCAAGGTCCAATGCTATGAAGAGCAATATTGCATAGGAACCTGGAATGTCAGGTCCATGAATCAAGGCAAATTGGAAGTGGTCAAACAAGAGATGGCAAGAGTAAACATCGACATTTTAGGAATCAGCGAACTAAAATGGACTGGAATGGGTGAGTTTAACTCAGATGACCATTATATCTACTACTGCAGGAATGAATCTCTCAGAAGAAATGGAGTAGCCATCATGGTCAACAAAAGAGTCTGAAATGCAGTACTTGGATGCAATCTCAAAAACGACAGAATGATCTCTGTTCATCTCCAAGGCAAACCATTCAATATCACAGTTATCCAAGTCTATGCCCCAACCAGTAATGCTGAAGAAGCTGAAGTTGAACGGTTTTATGAAGACTTACAAGACCTTTTAGAACTAACACCCACAAAAAGATGTCCTTTTCATTATAGGGGACTGGAATGCTAAAGTAGGAAGTCAAGAAACACCTGGAGTAACAGGCAAATTTGGCCTTGGAATGC
>SJYT01044974.1:83317-118554 GCA_006410635.1 Cephalophus harveyi
AAAGTGAAGAGGAACTAAAAAGCCTCTTGATGAAAGTGAAAGAGGAGAGTGAAAAAGTTGGCTTAAAGCTCAACATTCAGAAAACGAAGATCATGGCATCTGGTCCCATCACTTCATGGGAAATAGATGGGGCAACAGTGGAAACAGTTTCAGACTTTATTTTGGGGGTTCCAAAATCACTGCAGATGGTGATTGCAGCCATGAAATTAGAAGACGCTTACTCCTTGGAAGAGAAGTTATGACCAACCTAGATAGCATGTTGAAAAGCAGAGACATTACTTTGCTGACTAAGGTCCGTTGGGGTTTTTCCAATAGTCATGTATGAATGTAAGAGTTGGACTGTGAAGAAGGCTGAGCACCGAAGAATTGATGCTTTTGAACTGTGGTGTTGGAGAAGACTCTTGAGAGTCCCTTGGACTGCAAGGAGATCCAACCAGTCCATTCTGAAGGAGATCAGCCCTGGGTGTTCTTTGGAAGGAATAATGCTAAAGCTGAAACTCCAGTACTTTGGCCACCTCATGCGAAGAGTTGACTCATTGGAAAAACTTTGATGCTGGGAGGGATTGGGGGCAGGAGGAGAAGGGGACGACAGAGGATGAGATGACTGGATGGCATCACGGACTCGATGGACGTGAGTCTGAGTGAACTCCAGGAGTTGTTGTTGGACAGAGAGGCCTGGCGTGCTGCGATTCATGGGGTCGCAAAGAGTCGGACATGACTGAGCGACTGAACTGAACTGAACTGAAGTCTGAACTTGCGCCAAAAACGTGCAGTAATGAGAAATAGACATAGGTAAGCTGCATTTTGACCACATTGCCTAGTTCTGGAAAAGCCATGCCTCCAGATTCACGCATCTATTCACTCTGTTGGGACTGAGCCAGTGGTCTCCTTAATTGTTTAGATCAATTTAGGATGATCCGTGAGTCCTTGATTCTTATATGTAATATTATTGTTGTTTTTGTTGAGTTGCTCAGTCGTGTCTGACTCTGCGACCCCATGGACTGCAGCACAACAGGTTTCCCTGTCCTTCATCCCAGAGTTTGCTTAAACTCATTTCCATTGAGTCAGTGATGCCATCCAACCATCTCATCATCTTCATTGTCCCCTTCTCCTCCTGCCTTCAATCTTACCCAGCATCAGGGTCTTTTCCAATGAGTCGTTGCTTCGCATCAGACAGCTGAAGTATTGGAGCTTTAGCATCAGTCCTTCCAATGAATATTCAGGGTTGATATTCTTGAGGATTGACTGGTTTGATCTCTTTGCATTCCAAGGGACTCTCAAGTGTCATCTCCAGCACTACAATTCAAAGGTATCAATTCTTCAGCGCTCAGCCTTCTTTATGGTCCAACTCTCACATCCATACATGATTACTGGAAAAACCACAGCTTTGACTAAACGGATCTTTGTCAGCAAAGTGATGTCTCTGCTGTTTAATATTCTGACTAAGTTTGTCACAGCTGTCCTTCCAAGGAGCAAGCATCTTTTAATTTCATGGCTTCAGTCACTGTCCAGCGATTTTGGAGTCCAAGAAAATAAAGTCTGTCACTGTTTCCATTTTTTCCCCATCTATTTGGCATGAAGTGATGGGACTAGATGCCATGATCTTAGCTTTTTGAAAGTTGAGCTTTAAGCCAGCTGTTTCACCCTCCTCTTTCACCTTCATCAAGAGGCTCTTTTGTTCCTCTTCACTTTCTGCCGTAAGGGTGGTGTCATATCTGAGGTTACTGATGTTTCTCCCAGCAATCTTGATTCCAGTTTGTGCTTCATCCAGCCCGGCATTTTGCATGATGTACTCTGCATATAAGTTAAATAAGCAGGGTGACAATACACAGCCTTGAAGTACTCCTTTCCCAATTATGAAGCAGTCTGTTGTTCCATGTCTGGTTCTAACTGCTGCTTCTTGACTTGTATATAGGTTTCTCAGGAGGCAGATAAGGTGGTCTGGTATTCCCATCTCTTGAAGAATTTTCCAGTTTTTTGTGATCCACACAGTCAAAGGCTTTAGCACAGTCAATGAAAGAGAAGCAGATGTTTTTCTGGAATATGTAATGTTAATGTTATGTTTGTTTTACAGAGGAAGCAATCGAATCAGGGAAGTTAATGACTTGTTCACAACATACAAACTATTCTAGCTTTTGACTCCTAGTTTAAAAGATCCATCTATGACGTTGATTGTAGTGACATTTTTGGTAAAAATATTTTCGTGACTGTATTTGTAATACAAATGATCAAAGTTTCTTGAATAGGGCTAGGGATTTGGCATCCAGACTTATTACAAAGAGGCTTTAATCTACTTGCTTTAACTTGTTTCTCATCACTGCACAAAATATACATTCCATCCAATTATCATCCTACTCTGGTTTACCTGTTTTTGCTCACACCCTTATCCCACCACTCTCTTCTTTCACATTTACAACTTTTTTCAGCCTCTGTTTCTACTTGCTATTGGAAGATGTCATGGTGAAATTGAGTTTCTTGTTTAAGGAGGTGTTTAGTCCCTGTAGGAATATTAAGGAGTGGTGCTCCAGGTTAGTCCCCCTGAGATTTCTCACCTGAGGGGCCCAATTTCAAATCTCTTTAGTTATGCAAAAATACAAGAAAGCATGTACAAAGTAATTCCAAGTTCTCCAGGGATGGACTCCCCAGGCCATCTGATTCAACGCCATATAATGTTCTAGCATCAGTACACTGAATTACTGAGTTGTACTTATGAGGAAATGGGTTTTGACTAGAGGTGAACCTTCTGACAAAGTAGTGTGAACTTTAAATTGGCAGATTCAATAGGTTAGAAAGTGAAAATTCTGCTGTGTGCTCATTAGTGGGTGTTCCATTTGTAGTTCATCTTCCACTAATAGTTGGAGATGCTGCTGAAGTGATGTCTTCATGCTCAAGAATCACTAGACACAGATGAAATGTTTGAGTCAGTAAACTGATGTTGATGCTGGTCAGTTTATTTTTCTCCTCATTTCAGAGAAAGATTCAGGCAATAATTAGAAGCGTCAAGTACTTTGCATGCACTAAACTCAAATCTTAGAAGTTTGCAACTGGAAGGGAACTTGTTTAATAAGTCCAATGCCTACTTTTTTCCATTGTAAGAATGAAACCTGGAGAAGGGAGTGATCTGCTCAAGTATTTTGTGTCAGTGAGTTATCAAGAGAGCATTATAGTCTTAGTTGAATATTGTGGAACATCTGTGGTCACTTGCTCTTTACCACTCACATGTTGTTCCATAACATGCTTAAAATCAGTCCTAAAAAGTTTTCTTTTTATTTATATTATACTCTAAATTTTCTAATGTCAAAGTCCATCCATTTTAGATACTGGCACTGAATACACATTATTCTTTCTTAGAAATTTATTTTAAATGTTTGATCCTGTGAGTGTATTTTATTAATTTTAGGGGATTTTTATATCCTAAACATAATTATTATGGTTAATACAGACATTCAATTTTAATGATTATTTATTCAGAACAAATCAACTTGCCTTCTAGTGTCTACTAATGTCCTACTGATCCACACCCAAGACATTAAATGTCTTCACCTTGCTGTATCTTCTGTTCTCCTGGGTTCCACATCATTTTCCTGATGATTTTCAAGTCACCACACAAGGGCCAGTAGGCCTTCAATGAGATGCTAAGTTGTCATCAAAAACCTTTGATCTGAGCAGGTCATCTCTCCACCTTTTGTTTTCTTTATCTCACCTAAGGTACTTCCCACTGATGACATTCTATGATTATATTTCTTTGTACTTTGTCCCAAATCAGAAGTAATCCATACCTCACTGGAATGTCTGAAGCATTTGTTATCACCTTTGCTTCCCAAAAGTGTTGTGAACTTTCCTTTTAGACTCTCTTTTCCCTAAAGGTTCTTTGGATTTTCTTCATTTTTTATTCCTTTATTAATCCAAAGTTGGTTTAGCATTTATTATGGGCCAGAGGGTGTTATAAACATTGTGAGTATAGCAAAAAAACAAAACAAAACAAAAAAAATCTTTGACTCCTGGAGTTAATATTTTAGTGAGGGAGTTAGAGTTCATATTTATATGTATAATCTAAATCCATATATATATCTTTTCTGTAAGATGTTATGAAAAAGCCTGGATGAGCTTTTTAATAATTGATGGTAATGGACAATGGACAAAGATAGAGCTAGGACTTAGAGAATACTGAGACAAGGATAGAATGTTATTTTGTGTAGTGTTTCTAGCTCTTTGTTGAGTTGTGGGATTAAATGTGTACCTGAGATTACTGAGCCTAGAAAATGGTAGGTATTCAATCAGTGTTTGTTGAATAATTAATGATTAACTTCTTGGTGAGAGGGAGAGTAAAAGAGAAAAAATAGAGAGAAAAAACACATTTAAATCACAATTTCGGAATGATCAAAACTGGATTTTCTTAAAATCATCATGATGAAGATGAACCATAAAGAATTAATCCTGAATATTTTCTATGAAGGCCAATTGCAAGATAAATCACTATTATTTCACAGTCTAGGAAAAAATCAATAAACTGAAGTCGCTTCACATTATTTACAGACCACTTAAGATCTGAAACACAAGTCCCTTTTTGTTTTTCTGTAGAGTTTTCATATTTAACCAAATCTCAAAAGGGATTTTGAACTAGACAAATAGTTATAATAAATAACAATTGACTGTGCTGTATCTTTGAATTATTAGACTTATAAAAAATTTCATGGGTATGTTTTTCCAGTTGTTAACTTTTATACTTTATAAAACATTTGTTTTAAGACTATTTTCATTTTCAAGCTACACAAGGTGGAAAAGAATTTTGATATTATTTTGTATTTTTCAGACAAGATTTCTGAGCCAGACTTCTTCACTTCCTCCTTTTTTTCGGGAAAAGATTCATTAATTTGAATAATTGGCCACTCTCCAAAATTGCCAAACTGAATTTCTGCCAGAATGAGTTCCTCTTTATATCTTCTCCTAAGAATATTTAAGGTTGAATGAAAACATAGCTATTGAATTGTGACTTCATAATTTATATACTATGCCCATAAATGCAAAATATGCTCCACTATTGAAAAGGCAAAATCAAAGCTCTGTGGTTGAGTTTATCCTCTTGGGCTTTTCTAACTTTCCTGAATTCCAAGGGCAGCTTTTTGGGATTTTCTTGATTATTTATCTGCTGACACTGATAGGAAATGCCATCATTATAGTTGTCATCTGTCTGGAACAGAGCCTGCATGTTCCCATGTACCTGTTCCTCCAGAACTTGTCTGTGGTGGATGTTAGTATCAGTGCAGTCATTATGCCTGAAATGCTGGTGGTCCTCTCCAATGAAAAAATGTCAATTTCGTTTGTGAGCTGCTTTGCACAGATGTATTTTATTCTTTTTTTTGGTGGGACTGAATGTTTTCTCCTAGGAGCAATGGCTTATGACCGATTTGCTGCAATCTGCTCTCCTCTGAGCTACCCAATGATTATGAACAAACAAGTTTTTATGAAATTAGTTACAGGCTCATGGACTTTGGGTTTCATGTTAGGTACTGTACAAACAACATGGGTTGCTAGTTTTCCCTTTTGTGGCCCCAGTGAAATCAATCATATCTCTTGTGAAACTCCAGCAGTGCTAGAGCTGGCATGTGCAGACACATTTTTGTTTGAAATCTATGCCTTCACTGGCACCATTTTGATTATCATGGTTCCTTTCATGTTGATAATTCTGTCTTACATTCGAATTCTCTTTGCTATCCTGAAGATGCCATCAACCCCTGGGAGGCAAAAGACCTTTTCCACCTGTGCCTCCCATCTCACATCTGTTACTCTCTTCTATGGGACAGCCAGTATGACTTACTTACAACCTAAATCTGGCTACTCCCCAGAAACCAAGAAGTTGATGTCCTTGTCTTACTCACTTTTAACACCTCTGCTGAATCCACTGATCTACAGTCTGAGGAACAGTGAGCTGAAAAGAGCTTTGATAAAATTATGGCAAAGAAAAGTGGATTTACGTACATTCTGACTATGCTGAGAGGTCTATGTGATAATACTGCTGGACTGAACTTTATTTAAATTTAATGAGTGGTAAAGACTGTTTTCCAAATTTGCTGGCATATTTAGTGCAGCACTTTCACAGCATCATCTTTCAGGATTTGAAATAGCTCAACTGGAATTCCATCACCTCCACTAGCTTTGTTCATAGTGACGCTTTCTAAGGCCCACTTGACTTCACATTCCAGGATGTCTGGCTCTAGGTGAGTGATCACACCATCGTGATTATCTTGATCTTGAAGATCTTTTTTGTACAGTTCTTCTGTGTATTCTTGCCACCTCTTCTTAATATCTTCTGCTTCTGTTAGGTCCATTTCTGTCCTTTACTGAGCCCATCTTTGCATGAAATATTCCCTTGGTATCTCTAATTTTCTTGAAGAGATCTCTAGTCTTTCCCATTCTGATGTTTGCTTCTGTTTCTTTGCAATGATCGCTGAGGAAGGCTTTCTTATCTCTTCTTGCTATTCTTTGGAACTCTGCATTCAGATGCTTATATCTTTCCTTTTCTCCTTTGCTTTCCTCTTCTGTTCTTTTCACAGCTATTTGTAAGGCCTCCCCAGACAGCCATTTTGCTTTTTTGCATTTCTTTTCCATGGAGATGGTCTTGATCCCTGTCTCCTGTACAATATCACAAACCTCCATCCATAATTCATCAGGCTCTCTATCTATCAGATCTAGTCCCTTAAATCTATTTCTCACTTCCACTGTATAATCATAAAGAATTTGATTTAGGTCGTACCTGAATGGTCTAGTGGTTTTCCCTACTTTCTTCAATTTAAGTCTGAATTTGGCAATAAGGACAAGCAGTGTCAGACTTTATTTTTTGGGCTCCAGAATCACTGCAGATGGTGACTGCAGCCATGAAATTAAAAGACACTTACTCCTTGGAAGAAAAGTTATGACTAACCTAGATAGCATGTTGAAAAGCAGAGACATTACTTTGCCAACAAAGGTCCATCTAGTCAAGGCTATGGTTTTTCCAGTGATCATGTATGGATGTGAGAGTTGGACTGTGAAGAAAGCTGAGCGCCAAAGAATTGATGCTTTTGAATTATGGTGTTGGAGAAGACTCTTGAGAGTCCCTTGGACTGCAAGGAGATCCAACCAGTCCGTTCTGAAGGAGATCAGTCCTGGGTGTTCTTTGGAAGGACTGATGCTAAAGCTGAAATTCTAGTACTTTGGCCACCTCATGCAAAGAGTTGACTCATTGGAAAAGACTCTGATGCTGGGAGGGATTGGGGGCAGGAGGAGAAGGGGATGACCGAGGATGAGATGGCTGGATGGCATCACTGACTCGATGGACGTGAGTCTGAGTGAACTCTGGGAGATGGTGATGGACAGGGAGGCCTGGCGTGCTGCGATTCATGGGGTCGCGAAGAGTCGGACACGACTGAGCGACTGAACTGAACTGAAAGACTGTTTGCATTTCTTGGTATGAATATGCTTAATTTTTGAGTTCTACAAATTTGATAATATAGTAGAACATCTTTATATATTAATGGTTTTATTCTTTTTTCATGGATGTGTAATACTCCTTAATATTAGGTGTCACACAGTTTCTTCAAAAAATTGTTTATTTTTTTGTGTTAATTTTTGTGTGTTAATTTTTTTTCCTCTAGAGAATGCTAAATAAAGAAACTAGTTTTATACTTTCACAAACATTGTTGCTTTAATTTCTGTAGTATAGGTTTCACAGTATGGTTTTCATGGAGTAAATAATCTGAGTTTGCAAACTTTCATTAATGTTACCAAACCTTTAAGAAATTATATTAACAATTTTGTATTGATTCTGAAAGCCCACTCTGCCCTACTGACTAGTTTCATCTCCAGGAAACCAAAAAATAGAAAGATGAGCTTTTTATTCTTTGAGTGAAAATATGTCCATGCATGAGTAGAAAAAAACAGCTCTTTACTGAGAATGACCACACTGGTTCTAGTCAAAGACCTACAGACATTATAATCCAAAACTGTATTTCATTTGGTTATTTTAGAATATATTCTTCCAGTGCGTTACTATTTTTGAGAGTAATTTATCATATTTCATTTTCACTTATAAGCCATGGTCTGGAAATCTTGTCAAAATTTCTGCTATAGAGAAAAAATGCCCTCAACACCTCAACATTTGTCAAACAGTATATATGATTTTTTTTTCTTGTAGAATATAAACATGTTAAATTGTGCTTGTTTTGTATTATCCATGAATCATATCAATCTATGCATATCTTTTCCAGAAAGAATAATTAGACACTGCAAAAATATACTCTCTCATTCTTGTTTCCTATTTTAATGTTGCTAGAAGACAACAGAAAGTGTCTGACATTGAATCTACTCCAAAGGAGTACCAGTTTGTTTCAGCTTAAAGTGACATTAAAAAAAGAGGTTGGAGCACTTTATCTTTATGAAACAATCATTGATTTTTGAAAGCATTTTAAAAATAATTTTATTTATTTATTTTTGACTGCACTGGGTCTTTGTTGCTTTGTGCAGGCTTTCTCTAGTTGTGAAGAGTGGGAGCTTCTGTCTAGTTGCGATGGGTGGACTTCTCATTGTGGTGGCTTCTCTTGTTGCAGAGCACAGGCTCTGGGTGCTAGGGCTTCAGCAAGGTGAGCACATGGGCTTGGCAGTTGTGGCTCACAGGCACTAGAGCACAGGCTTAGTAGTTGTGGCATGGAGGTTTAGTTGTCTGCAGCATGTGGAATCTTCCTGGATCAGGGATTGAGCCCATGTGCCCTGCCTTGGCAGGCAGATTCTTATACACTGCAACACCAGGGAAATCTAATGAAACAACCATTGATTTTGATGGGAAAAAACTTTTCTTTATACTCATATGTACCCCTGCCAAAAATGGGAGTAGAGTATAACTTCAACTTTCAACAAAATAAAACAAAACAAAGAAACTTCATTAGTAGTTTGCTGAAATCTTGTGAATAATATATGAATGTTGTACAATAGTGTTCCTGGTAAGACATCAAAGAAACATCTACAAAAAACTTTAAATGAATCTCATCCCTTGATATCCTGAAATTTCTTTCTCATAACTCTTATAAGGACTAATAAAGTAAAACTTATCTAAAAACAGATAAGAAAATGAAGCTAAAAACAGTTTCCTGTTAATCATTCTGTAGTTCACTTGTTCATTTATTGATTACATAATAATGAATAAAGCAATTTTTCTTTTTAAATGCTTTAATTTTTGTCTTTTTACCAGTTTTATTGAGATATAATTGACAAGATTGTATGTATTTAAAGTGTACAAAATGATGATTTGACATAGATATAGGTTGTGAAATGATGACCACAATCAAGTTAATTAACACAACCATTACCTCACATAACCTCTTTGGGAGTTGGAAAACACCTGGTATCTACTCTCTTAGTCAATTTCAAGTATATAATACACTGTTATTGACCACAGTTGTGTCAGAGGAGTATGTAATTTCCTCAGTTCTGTCTCATCGCAACAAAAAGTTGAAGCGATGGACCAGTGTTACAGCCCTCGCACAGACCAGTGTTACAGCTCCGTGTGACAGCTCAGTTTTATTTAGAAAATAAAGGAAAATACATCCTCGAGGCATGAGGGCATACTGACCCAAAAGATGAGAAGAGAGAGAGAGAGAGACCCCTGGCCCTTTGGCTCCTCTTTTTATATGTTTTTTTCTCTCCCCCCCTGGGCCTGCCCTGTGTAAATTGGGATAGCCAGGAGTGCTTTTTGTTCTACCTGGGGGCCTCACTCCAGTCCTCGGACCTTCTTTTGTTCTATTTTCGTAGGCTTTTCCCTTCCTTGTCTTTTAGCCACCGCCATTCTGGCCTCCTTTTTCCTATTCTAACTACCTAACACGCCCCCCTCAAGAGATGAGAGGCCCAATTCTTTGGGAATAGGGGTGGCAAGGTCTTTCTGGCTTCTTCCTGCTGAACTGGGATGGCGAGGGGTATTGGGCCTCCCCCTCTTGCTAGTCTCAAGCCTCAGAGTCCTTATAGTGGTGTCCATCTAAGGGTGAGTGATATTTTCTGTGGTTGGCTGTAGTTTTATATATCCTTGTTGAACTGGCACTTCTTGTTGACTTGGGCAGACACAAAACGGGTTAGACAATTTATAATACATGGAGTAATCATGAGCAGCATCAATATAGTGATAACAAGGACTAGTAGGGGCATTAGCCAACTCCAAATTTCCATCACCAGGAGGATCCCCCAAAGAGGGATTGTAGCCACTCTGAGAACTCTCCAGCTCATTGTTTGAGATCCTGTAGGATCTGAATGTTTTTCTTGAGGACTGTGAGATTTTCTTTAGCTTAGCTGGAGATATTTACCTAGAAACAACATGTCTCATTCAAGATGGCTCAAGTCCCTCCTTGTTCAGGGATCAGAAGATCTATCTCCTGTCTGTTTTGGAGTGCAAACCCCGCCAAACTGTGTTGGCTCTTTAGAGCTGTCCTGAGAAATCTTATCCCCTAATTTTGGGGGTGCTCATTAGAATGGCACTCATTTGTAGTCCTGCATAGGTGTCTGAGATCTCCCCGGGACTCACAGGTGTATTGAGTGTCCTCTTCTGTTTTCTTCCACAGCTTGACTCATGAGTAGTGAATCCAGAAGTCGTTTCCTGGTACCTTGACTGCTATGGGGGTACAAAGTATTACATGGTAGAGGCTCTTCCATGTGGGCTGAAGTTGAGCCTTTGGGAACCCATCTTTCCAGACTTTAATTAGGACTGAGTTCCTGGAGCATATAGTGGTGACTCCTTAGAATCTTTTGGGTCTAGTTGACACCCCACAAGTGTATATCTTATTGGAATTGCCCATTGGCCATGGTGTAAGAGCAGAGGGTCTGAGCCTCTGGATCTAGGAAGAGGTCATTGACATAAAAAAAAGGTCTCCCATATAGCATCTCATAAGGACTAAGATAAACCTGTTCCTTAGGGGCAATACAGGTGTGGAGGAGAGCTATTGGTAAAGCCTCCTTCCATCCCAGGGAGTTCTCCTGGGTTATCTTTTTTATCGCTGATTTTAAGAATTGGTTGGCTCTTTCTACTTTTCCTGAAGACTGAGACCTCCAGGCACAATGGAGATAAGTAATGCCCAGTGGTTTAGAGATCCCTTGGGTGACTTTAGAAGTAAATGATGTCCCATTGTCACTTAGTAATGACCTGGGCAGACCAAATCTTGGAATGATTTCATGAAACAGTTTTCTTACCACCTCCTCAGCCTTCTCAGTCCAGGTAGGAAAGCCTTCAATCCATCCTGTGAATGTATCTATCATGACTAATAGGCATTTATACCCTTGAGGAACTGGCATCTGGGTGAAGTCTATCTGCCAATCCTGTTGGACAGTCTGGGCCAGCTGGGGTCTTCAAGATCCTTCAGTTCAGTTCAGTCCAGTTCAGTCACTCAGTCATGACCAACTCTTTGTGAACCCATGAATCGCAGCACGCCAGGCCTCCCTGTCCATCACCATCTCCTGGAGTTCACCCAAACTAACGTCCATTGAGTCGGTGATGCCATCCAGCAATCTCATCCTCTGTCATCCCCTTCTCCTCCTGCCCCCAATCCTTCCCAGCACCAGAGTCTTTTTCAGTGAGTAAACTCTTTGCATGAGGTGGCCAAAGTGCTGGAGTTTCAGCTTTAGCATCATTCCTTCCAAAGAAATCCCAGGGTTGATCTCCTTCAGAATGGACTGGTTGGATCTCCTTGCAGTCCAAGGGACTCTCAAGAGTCTCTTCCAACACCACAGTTCAAAAGCATCAATTCTTCAGCGCTCAGCTTTCTTCACAGTCCAACTCTCACATCCATACATGACCACAGGAAAACCCATATCCTTGACTAGATGGGTCTTTGTTGGCAAAGTAATGTTTCTGCTTTTCAATATGCTATCTAGATTGGTCATAACTTTTCTTCCAAGGAGTAAGCGTCTTCTAATTTCATGGCTGCAGTCACCACTACAGTGATTTTGGAGCCCCCAAAAGATAAAGTCTGACTATGTTTCCACTGTTTCCCCATCTATTTCCCATGAAGTGATGGGACCAGATGACATGATCTTCGTTTTCTGAATGTTGAGCTTTAAGCCAACTTTTTCACTCTCCTTCTTCACTTTCATCAAGAGGCTTTTGAGTTCATCTTCCCTTTCTGCCATAAGGGTGGTGCCATCTGCATATCTGAGGTTATTGATATTTCTCCCAGCAATCTTGATTCCAGCTTTTGCTTCTTCCAGCCCAAGCTCCTTGGGGATTGTTTAGTTGGCAAGTGGGACAAGAGGAGACCACTTCCCTTATTGTCATTTGGAGGCTTGTTCCTCTGAAGGATTTTTCTAGTAATCTTTGGAGGGCCTTTTCCCCTAAGTGAGTGGTTGCATTTAAGGAGTTAACCAACTTCCATTGGAGGTTCCCAGGCAGAAAAGGGAGTCCCTCCTTTTGGAACCACCCCATATGATCTTCTTGAAAGCCCTCACTTTTAGCTTTAAGAGTCTCACCTTCAGTATATGAAGTAGTTTCTGGCAAATTAGTCTGTGGAGCTAAGGTGGCCACCCCTATTAAGCCATTGTGCTGTAATGCTGCTCTCTTAGCTGCCTGATCAGGTGCTTGATTCCCTGCTTGGTTCACACAGATCAGAAAATGATCCCTTTCCCAGAAGTGCTCAGGGACATTATAATTCCAGCTAGGATCTGAGGAGGGGACTGTGGTTTCCCCTACTGGGTATTTATCACTTGACGTGTGAAGCCCCGTTGCATACCTTCAGGCTTCCTTTAAGACCCTAGTATGCTCAGGGTCAGATAAAGTTTGAATAATATGACCTTGATGTCCTTCCATGTCAACTCAAAGGCCAAGGTAATGTGCTGGAATGTATCTATATATTTGCTTGGGTCATCTGTATAGCTTCCCAGGTCTTGTTTGATCTGTCTTAGTTCTAAGAGGGAGAGGGGCTTATGGACCTGGGTTGGTCCAAATTCTCCAGTTTTGACTAAGGGACATACTTGAGTTGGCTTTTGTGGAGGGGATGCTCCTGGATCTGGGGGCATGTTTGGATACAAGGAAGGAGCACCAGGCAACTCAGGAGCTGTGGGATGTGAGCCTTCATGGGGAGCAGGGTTCCTTCTCCTGGTTGTCTGTGCCTAACACCATTTACCTAGTAGGCTTACTTTTAGAGCGTACAACAATCCCATACTTACGACAGAGTTCCTTCATATCTCTTGGAAGTTGGAAGAAAATTTGGAATAAGGGATCTCTGTCCATTTCCCCTTTTGCAGAATAATTCTAGCTGCAGGATGGTATTGTAATTTAAACTCCCACCCTCAGGCCAGTGTTCCTTGTCCCCCAGAGGATACCGTGGCCATGCAGTGGCGCAAAAGAATTTTAAGAGACTTCTCCTTAGAGGATTGAACAACTTCCAATTATCAAGGATGCATCTCAAGGGCATCTGTTGGGAAGTGGACTGGTTATTTCCCATCTGAAAGACAGTCATGAAAGGGAGGAAAAGAAAAAACTAATAGGCCTCCTTCAATTTTGATGGACTTCCTTAGGGGTGAGTCTTTTTGAAATGTATCCTACCCAGTACTGTTGCAACCTGAGAGCCAGGCATCCCTGGGTAAGGGTGCAGATCCCCAGGCAAGCTGAGGCATGACAGCCTCCTGGAGATTGAATCCCCAGGCAGGTTGAGGCATATCGGCCTCCTGAGAACTGGATCCCTGGGCAGGTTGAGGCATGTCGACCTCCTGGGAGCCCTGGACTGGTGGATCCCTGAGCAGGTTGAGGCATGACAACCTTTTGAGGACTAGATTCCTAGGCAGGTCGACCTCCTGGGACTCCCAGACTGGAGTTGGGCATCCCCAAGGTCTCCAGCGTGACCAGTGCTGGGTAGGATTAAGGGGTTGCGATTTTAACTTATTGCCTGTTTGTTCACTGCAGATGGGAATAGATATCATGATGTAAAGAAATCCAAGCTTGTGCCCTGAGACTGGGAACCTGGTGAAGCAGCCACAAGCCTTATCCACTTACTGCTCTGAGAGAATGTATGTCACTGATTTCCTCCCCAGTCCTCCATAAGAGCAGATTAGAGAACCTCCAATGGTAAACAATTCATTGTCATAGACCCACTTTAGGTAATAACAGAAGTAATGACAAAAGAGTGGGTTATCTGGCCCTGTTAGGGGCATTAAGAGTATTTTAATAATAAGCAGGGTGGAGCAATGTTGCCCCAAAGGGGGCAGGGTCTTGGTGGTAGGAGTTAGTAATTGGCTTAAAACAAATTGATAAGAGGCAACAGACCAGATGTTCCATAAAAGTGGAGTGGAGATTTGATCTGGGGGTATGTTTGTAACTTTAGGAGAAGGGTGGTAAGGGTTTGGGCCCAAATGGCCTGCAGGGCTAACTCCCAAAGTGGCAAACATTATCCCTGGGAGCCCAATTGCCTTTGAAGGGATGCCAGCAGATGGACTTCTAGCAGGCATCGTGTGCCTGTCTCATGCTGATGTTGCACATATAGGAAACATGGAATATGAAGACCTGAATATCTAGAGGGAATGGATATTATACAGTATTTCCCTCCCAAGGGCCAGCAATTTTCTGGTTGTCCCTCTGGAAGGCTGTAGAGGCAACATTGTGCGTCTGGACGGGGTTTAGGAAAAGAGCACGAAACAGGAGGGAAGAGGGCAGGGCACAACTTTTGAAAGAATGACATAGCACACGGGCATAACATAAACTGATTAAAATCAATTGGGTCCAAGATGACAAGTCAAATTCAAGTAAACCTTAATCCTCAATCTATAAGCTAAATGAAACACTCAGAGGTGGCAGGACAGTTTCAAGGCACTGTCAAAAGATGGAGGAGTGGATGGTTCCCCAATTTTTGGGATGATCCTCCCACTCATTATCATAGGAATTCATCCAGCTCACAAAACCTAGCCAGACCAAATTCCATGGCCTAAACCCTTGCCCTCTGCAATGGCCCACACCCTGCGGAGTGTGCTTTTCTCTGAATCTGAACAAATCCACCTCTTACCTATCGCTGTGTTTCTCACTGAATTTTTGCAATGAGACATCAGAGCCTGAGCTTCATTAGGTCCTGAAGCCAGGCATCATGGGTTTTAGCTGGGCTCGAGTCCTAGGAAAGAGGAGCTGAAGGATGGGAGGAAAAAGCAGTGGGAAAAACATACCAAGGAATCCCCTTCATAATCTGCCGGAAAATCTGCTAAATACCTGACCTGTGCTCACAGTTTTCATTGGCCTGATCTTTGGCTCAAAGAAGATTAAGGACAGAAGAAGCCCCACCAGCTTGGGTAACAGCTACTGGGACCCAGCAGATAATGGACCCTTTGGGACACATTGAGGAGTAGACCCTGTCAGAGTCCCTCAGTTGCACTCACTGCCACTTGCCTGTTCACAGGGGGTTTGAGGAAACAAGAAATAAGAGATTGTAAAGGAATCAAGATTTTGTTAGGCATATGTCCTTCCAGCCATAGGAGGGAGGCCCTACTACCGTAACCAGAGGTCTTCTGGAATCTGAAACTGGGCCACATGAGCTTTCTGCTGAGTTTTTCACTCTCCCAGTTTCCAGCACATTGGGCTTCTTGTTACTTCCCCTGAGCTGGGTTTTCTTCGTGTTCAGCTTCCACTGCAGGAGCTTTCACCAAGTCATACTCCTGCTGTGCATCCATGTTAAATCTGAGTCACAACACCATAGATGTCAGGGGAGTGTGTAATTTCCTCGGTTCTGTCTCTTCACAACAAAAATTTGAAGCGACGGACCAGTGTTACAATCCTCGGATGGACCAGTGTTACAGGTCTCAGACAGACCAATATTAACAGCTTCATGTTACAGCTCAGTTTTATTTAGAAAACAAAGGAAAATACATCCTTAAGGCATGAGGGCATGCAGACCCAAAAGACACGAAGAGAAGAGAGAGAGGGACCCCCTGCCCTTTGGCTCCTCTTTTTGTATGTTTTTTCTCCTCCCCTGGGCCTGCCCTATGTAAATTGGGATAGCCAGGAGTCCTGTTTGTTCTACCTGAGGTCCTCACTCTGGTCCTTGGACCTGCATTTGTTCTATTTTTGCTGGATTTTCCCTTGCTTATCTTTTAGCCACTGCCATTCTGGGCTCTTTTTCCTGTTTTAATTACCTCATGATTACCATGCTGTATATTATTCACTTTGTAACTAAAAGTTTGTACCCTCTCACCAACATCTCCCCATCTTCTCACAATCACCTCCCGCATCCTGCCCCAGCCAACCCCTGGCAACCACCACTCTACTGTCTATTTCCATTAGCTAGACTTACAATAACATGAATGCTCTAACCAAGATGGCTTTCACTGTCCACCTTAGCCTGAGTCAGCTTTAGACAGATTGTTTTCCTGATCATAATCCCTGACCTTCCTTTTTTCAGAGTGCTTTAGAAAATTTGTAATCATTCTTTCACTGCCTCCTTTGAAACTATCCCATCATAAAAATATGGGAAAGTTTACTTTTCTTTGGGGGCAGTGATTTAACAAGCACAGGGAGCTTATGATTCCCCTCATTCCAGGTTTTAAAGTCTCTCCAGCTCTTTGTTTCAGCAGAGGTTGAGTCAGTCTCTCATACCTATTGCAGTAGTCTTGAGTAAAGTCTCTTCTGCCTATTTAACTTTGTCTAGTATAATTCTTTGCCAGCTTTTAAATACTAACTTCATATAGAATGAAAACTGAAAAAAAGTGAAATTACAATCCACCAGGGAGCTTACTGTATACCTGTATACAGTTTTACCATTTCACTGTCTTCATTAACATAACTTTATTATTCCCAGGGGATTCCCTGGTGGCTCAGTGATAAAGAATCCACCTGCCAATGCAGGAGACACAGATTTTATCCTTGGGCTTAGAAGATCCCATGGAGAAGGAAATGGCAACCTACTCCAGTATTCTTTCTGGAAAATCCCATGGATGAAGGAGCCTGGCAGGCTACAATCCGTGGGGCAACAAAAGAGTCAGACATGACTGAGTGACTGAGTTCACACACATGCTCACGCTGAGGACAATAGCCCAGAGACAGCCACTCAGTAGCTCTGAGTGAACTGCTCCAAAGAAGTGGGGGGGAAGCCAGTATATGTATAAATTTTTGGCTAAGAAAATAGTCAAGCATACATCTTGGTAAAAGGTGTTAATCACATCATCTTGGTAAAAGATGCTAATCACAAAGAATGGATACATCAAGTAAATGATTTTAGTGCTTTGTGTATGGGAAATGCAAGAATCTGGGGTCACTGAGATTCATCCTGACATACACATCTTAACTGTTACTATCCAGGTCGGGGAACTCGCTTAATCCAGAGCTCAGAACAATTCATCCTGTTCTTTCCATCCAAAATTCCCCTAGGGGGCACTGTTGCTTGCAACAACCATTTGTATAACTGGATGAGGATGTTCTTTTTGGGCTTGCATTTGTATAACTGGATGAGGATGTTCTTTTTGGGCTTGCATTTGTATAACTGGATGAGGATGTTCTTTTTGGGCTTGCATCTCATAGGTGCTGACCAGAAAAGTTCAAACTGGCTGATTCAGATTGCATTCTGCAATCACAGAATCAAAAAGTGCGATTAGGGTAGGTAGTAAATCTAGGTTTGTTATCATGGGCTTAAGCTCAACTGATACCATTTTAGGCCTGTGATTTTTCTCTTTAATAGTCTGCAAGTCCTACCTGAATAATCTCCCTCAGCCATTTAAGTTTTCATTAGCAGTATCCTTAAGGCACTTTTTGATTCTGCCCTTTACTCTCATCCTAGTGCCTGAGACTGGGAACCTGGTGAAGCAGCCATAAGCCTTATCCTCTAGTGTTTCATTATCAGTGCACTGATAGTGTGATATTTCAGCTAAGAATGGAAGGATGAGTGCTATCTTATTTGTATAAGGCCAATTTTGTGTATGTGAAGCTTATGCAAAGACACTGGTGGGAGGGAGAATGGCCAGTTTGAGAGAGGGAAAGAAGCCATTAATATTTATTCAACAACAGTTGTTGAATGACTTATATGTACCAGATACACTGTTAGGTGTTCAGAACATAAAGATAAGATAGTACAATGAGAGAGACAGCTTTTGCAGAGGAACAGAGTTTGCCACCCCAAAAGATACCTCTTTGGCACTTTTTAAATTTTAAGCTGGTTATTTTCTAAGAAACAGCAGACAGGAAAAACTTGGAAAACCTTATAGGAGTTACCTTTTGTAAGAAACATTTGTAAGGGAAATTTCCATTTATAAGGTGCCTTCCTGGTTGGATATAGAAGAAGATGATGAGCAAATCTCCTGAAACTCTTATAATGAACCAAGCAAGGATTTGAAACTGCAAAACAGCCCTACCCTGTCCTTATTTACTGTGTTTTTTCTGATAACCTCCCATAACTGACTCTCCCCCAACCTCTCAACATCCTCTTTTGTCTTTATCTGAGGATAGTATTTAGGGCTTCCCAGGTGGTGCTACTGGTAAAGAACCCAGGAGCTGGTGATGGACAGGGAAGCCTGGCATGCTGCAGTTTACGGGGTTGAAAAGAGTTGGTTATGACTGAGCTACTGACCTGAACTGAACTGACCAATGCAGGAGCTGTAAGAAATGCAGGTTCAATCACTGGGTCGGAAAGATCCCCTGAAGGAAGGCATGGTAACCCACTCTGGTATTCTTGTCTGGAAAATCCCAAGGAGAGAGGATCCTGGCAGGCTATAGTCCATAGGATCACAAAGTGTTGGACATGACTGAAGTGACTTAGCAAGCAAGCTAGCACAGTATTTAAGAGGAGGACTTTGATTATTTTGATGGGTTAATCAGTTCTCCTGGGTCTTTCCCATATATGTATATGTTATTAATTTTTTTTTCTGATTTTCTCATGTCAATTTAATTCTTAGACCAGCCAGAAGCATTTAGAAGGGTAGAGAAAAATGCCTTCCTCCTGACTCTATTAAATAAATACAATAAAGATATAATTATGGATGTATTAGGAGCTTCCCCAATGGCTCAGGTGGTAAAGAATCTGCTTGCAATGCCAGAGACCTGGGTTTGATCCCTGGGTCAGGAAGACTCCCTGGAGAAAGGAATGGCTACTCACTCCTGGAGAATACCATCGATAGAGGAGCCTGGTGGGCTACAGTCCATGGGGATGCAGTCAGACACAACTGACTAAACACATGCAAGTATACATGGTTGTATTAATTGTTACAAAGGAAAAGCCCAAGCAGCCTAGACATTATAACAGGAAGACCTTATGTAACCTGGAGGGAGTGGCTGGGGGCAGGAACGGCACTAGAGGAGGACAGAGAGAGCCTCCAGAGAAAGTGACATGAAAAGGCTGATAGGAGTTAGCCATGCTCACCTGCAGAGTGTGGAACCATCCAAAATGTGAAGGGACTTGATGCCATTCTAGGAAAGGGAGAAGACTGGAGACAGAGAGGGAGGAGTGAGATGAAGAGGTAGGCAGAAGCCAGAACATGCCAAGTCTGATAACTACAGTAAGAACTCTGAACTTCACCTACTACTGATAGGTGACCAGTGACATGTAGAGCAAAGCAGTGACATGGACATACTTGTACTTCAAAGTGCCTTTCTGGCTGCTGAGTAGATAATTCATGGGAAGATTTCAGGACTGGAAATAGGCAAGGGAGAGGCAATTGCTCTAGCCCATGTGAGAGTGATGTGGCTTGGGCTAGGACGATGACAGCGGGAATGGAGCCGTGTGAATCATTCTACCCATGTTTCAGAAATCAAATTGCAGGTCTTGGTAATAGATTGTATGTAGGGGAGGGGTAGAACATAAAGCAGGGTCAAGGATGAACTCATATTTCTGGAGCAAAGTGGATAGGACTTCCATTTTTTGACACTGGAAGTGAAGACTTTTTTGGGGGAAATCCAGTTTTGGAGGAGTGAAGTTTGAGATGTCTGTGTGAAATTAAAGTCAAGTAGATAGCTTATAGGGATATATAGGTCAGGCTCAGAATGGAGATCTGAATTAGGGAAACAGAGCTACAGAGCACTAGAGAGAGGTCTTCTTAAAATGGAGAAACCGCAGAATGAAGTTCCATGGAAAGAATCCAAAAGAGAAGAAGGGATACTGAACCACTGTGGCTCAGGCTTTGGGGTGATGTGTTTCTATTTGAGGAAAAGATAGACACAAATCAACAAAGTGATAACATGGGTAACAGAGAAAGAACTAGAAAGCTGTGAAGTTACAGGAATTCCAGGGACCAAGGAACTCATATTAGGAGGTTAGGGGACAGGGTACCTGGGACAGAGAAGGTGGATCTGGGAAGCAATACTTAAGCACTAAATGAAGGAAAGTTCCAGAAGAAGTTGGGTTAATTATGCCAAAAAATGGACTAACTTCTCACTGCCATCTAGTAGCTGAATCATGTAATTGCTATAATCTCACCCCAGCAGGTCCAGGGAGCTAAGCTTATCCATAGTTCATCCAATCATTCCTGATGAATTCACAGGAAATTCTAGAATCAATCACATCACAATGGATTTAGAAGGAGGGTAAATGTAGTGGCAAGTTTCATGTCCTTAATAGGTGTAGATGTATCTATCTTTTTGTTAGGCTTGGAAGCAGAAGCACTGAGTTGAATTCTTCCTCCTTCCCCTCTTTCCCCATCTCCTTTCCCAGTATTTCTCTCTTCTTTTGCCACCACCACCACCAGCATTACATCATCAGCAGCAGCACCTGACACTTTATACACTTATGGATTCTGCTTGTTATCTCATATGAGTATCTGTTCATAAATTAAAAGTCACTTATTGGATAGCCACCATGTGTTAGCTGCTATGCTAGATGTTAAGCACAAAGATCAGGTACAAGCACTCATTTCTAGGGACTTATAATTGAATACTGAAACAGATAAGTTAACTTCTACCACCGTGTGTGGTGAGTGTTACAATTGTGGTTAAGACATATACTGGGAGACTTTACTGGGTAAGTCCTTTAGGACTAGGAATCAGGGAAGGCTTCCTGGAGGAAGTGATTTTTTGAAAGGTTGTTGCTGAACCACGAAAGACACTGGGATTCTTGGCCTCTGGAGGAGAATAATTCAATCCAGGGCCAGAGACGAGGCTTGATTGCTCAGAGCTTTTGGGTAATAGAGTTTCAGTTCAGTCAGTTCAGTCGCTCAGTCATGTCTGACTCTTTGCAATCCCATGAACCTCACACGCCAGGCCTCCCTATCCATCACCAATTCCTGGATTTCACCCAAACCCATGTCCATTGAGTCGGTGATGCCATCCAACCATCTCATCCTCTGTGGTCCCCTTCTCCTCCTGCCCTCAGTCTTTCCCAGTGTCAGGGTCTTTTCCAATGAGTCAGCTCTTCACATCAGGTGGCCAAAGTATTGGAGTCTCAGCTTCAACATCAGTCCTTCCAATGAACACCCAGGATTGATCTCCTTTAAGATGGACTGGTTGGATCTCCTTGCAGTCCAAGGGACTCTCAAGAGTCTTCTCCAACACCACAGTTCAACAGCATCAATTCTTTGTTGCTCAGCTTTCTTCTTAGTCCAACTCTCACATCCATACATTTCCACTGGAAAAACCATAGCCTTGACTAGACGGATACTTGTTGACAAAGTAATCTCTCTGCTTTTTAATGTGCTGTCTAGGTTGGTCATAACTTTCCTTCCAAGGACTAAGCATCTTTTAATTTCATTAAAATTAAAAGGTATATAATTAATATAACATAGAGTTTCATTAAAGTATAAAAGAGATAGAGAAAGCTTCTGACATAGACATCAGAAGGAGGCAGAAAGAGTGCCCCCCCCCCGTGTTAGCAATGAAATTATATACGTTTTAATTAGTTACTCAGTTCAGTTCAGTGGCTCAGTCGTGTACGACTCTTTGCGACCCCATGAATCGCAGCACGCCAGGCCTCCCTGTTCATCACCATCTCCCAGAGTTCACTCAGACTCATGTCCATCGAGTCCGTGATGCCATCCAGCCATCTCATCCTCGGTCGTCCCCTTCTCCTCCTGCCCCCAATCCCTCCCAAGCATTGCCTTTCTTTGGAATTGGAATGAAAACTGACCTTTTCCAGTCCTGTGGCCACTGCTGAGTTTTCCAAATTTGCTGGCAGATTGAGTGCAGCACTTTCACAGCATCATCTTTCAGGATTTGAAACAGCTCAACTGGAATTCCATCACCTCCACTAGCTTTGTTCGTAGTGATGCTTTCTAAGGCCCACTTGACTTCACATTCCAAGATGTCTGGCTCTAGATTAGTGATCACATCATCATGATTATCTGGGTCGTGAAGATCTTTTTTGTACAGTTCTTCTGTGTATTCTTGCCACCTCTTCTTAATATCTTCTGCTTCTGTTAGGTCCATACCATTTCTGTCCTTTATCGAGCCCATCCTTGCATGAAATGTTCCCTTGGTATCTCTAATTTTCTTGAAGAGATCTCTAGTCTTTCCCATTCTGTTCTTTTCCTCTATTTCTTTGCATTGATCGCTGAAGAAGGCTTTCTTATCTCTTCTTGCTATTCTTTGGAACTCTGCATTCAGGTGCTTATATCTTTCCTTTTCTCCTTTGCTTTTCGCCTCTCTTCTTTTCACAGCTATCTGTAAGGCCTCCCCAGACAGCCATTTTGCTTTTTTGCATTTCTTTTCCATGGGGATGGTCTTGATCCCTGTCTCCTGTACAATGTCACAAACCTCATTCCATAGTTCATCAGGCACTCTATCTATCAGATCTAGGCCCTTAAATCTATTCCTCACTTCCACTGTATAATCATAAGGAATTTGATTTAGGCCATACCTGAATGGTCTAGCAGTTTTCCCTACTTTCTTCAATTTGAGTCTGAATTTGGTAATAAGGAGTTCATGATCTGAACCACAGTCAGCTCCTGGTCTTGTTTTGTTGACTGTATAGAGCTTCTCCATCTTTGGCTGCATAGAATATAATCAATCTGATTTTGGTGTTGACCATCTGGTGATGTCCATGTGTAGAGTCTTCTGATTAGCCAGAAGGTTTTCAGGAAGGAGAAACTGTCCTCAAGCAGGATACATTGTTGTTGTATAATCCCTAGCACAGAGTTTAAACTGAGTTGTGTAATTGACTATGAGTAAGGAATGTAGACAAAAAAGTTTGTTCTTTTCTCCTCCTTGAGAATACCAGATCCCTCTCTCCTTGGGGACCCCCGGACTTCTTATCAACCCACCTAGGAATTGACTCTCTCATTGTGATCATAATTTCTAGGACTATTGTTAGCTATATGGTAAAAACAGAAAAGAGAACTCTGTATTTGGAGAAATACCAGTGTCTGAAAAGCATGATTATATATAAGGTCTCAAGCAGAATTGTGTGACAGCTGTGTAGGATACCCTAGGCGTGGCAAGAAATGAAGCCAGAGTGTGAATGATTTTATGAACTAATTGAAGGATTTTGAACTCAATTTTGCCCTGGAGAAGGAAATGGCAACCCATTCCAGTATTCTTGCCTGGAGAATCCCACGGACGGAGGAGCCTGGTAGGCTACAGTCCACGGGGTCGCAAAGAGTCGGACACGACTGAGCGACTTCGCCTCGCCTCGAACTCAATTTTGAAGGTTTATGGGGTAGTCACTGAAGGATGTTACCTAAAGGAAAAATAGAATGAAACTTACTTCTAGCATTTATTGGACACTTGTATATGCCTAGCTAAGTTCCCTATATGGATGCGTTCATTTTATTCTTCACAATAATACCATTTAATAGAGGAGGTGGTAGCTACTAAATAATTTGTCCAAGTATTCAAAATTATTTGGTGGCTGGATGGGATTAGAACACAGGCTTCTTGGACTGCAGAGTTCATGTTTTTGGCCCCTGTGCTTGCTTTACTGTATCTTGCATGATAGAAACACAAGACCCGGAAATATGCTCAAATCAGGTTTATGGGCCCCAAGCATTTCTGTTGTGGCCATGCACTGAGCTGTTGTTGCCACCGTACATCCCAAGCTGGAGGACCCTCCTGGAGGCAGCCACATCTGATAGAACTATCAACTTGAAATAGATCCTGAGCAGGGATTGTGGGCAGATCAACACCGACTATCCTTGCAGCACAGAAACACCACCCCAGATCACCATGTATCCTCACGTAGCTCTTCTGGGATCAAAACGATCCCATCAACATGAATCATTTGAATGTAAGACAGTTTCTTTGGGGAACTAAAAAAGGCATTTCTTCTTAGAAAATTCTTGTTCTCCCTTTCTTTGACTTCTTAACTAGGTGTTAAGAGAATAAAAATTGAAAAAATAAAAATTCTTTCAATCTTTGTTATTACTGTTCCCAAGTATTATGTGCCTTTTTCCCTAACATTGTGCTTAGTCACTCAGTCGTGTCCAACTCTTTTGATCCCCATAGACTGTAACCTGCCAGGCTCCTCTGTCCTTGGGATTCTCCAGGCAAGAATACTGGAGTGGGTTGCCATTTCTTTCTCCAGGAGATCTTCCTGACCCAGGAATTGAACCCATGTCTCCTAACATGGTGACCTTTCTTAATAAACTTTTTTAACTTAACGATATTTGGCAGTTTGCAGGTTATCAAGTCATGTTTCAAAATAAAATGATAGCAAATTTGGTTTTTGGTGTTAGGGCACTTTCTCTGCTTTTCTCATTATCATCCAGAAACAAGGTCATCCTATGTGCCATTTTAAGGATCTGGTCCCATCATTTCATGGCAAATAGATGGGGAAACAATGGAAACAGTGAGTGACTTTATTTTCTTGGGCTTAAAATTACCATGGGCAGTGACTGCAGCTGTGAAATTAAAAGACACTTGCTCCCTGGAAGAAAAGCTGTGACAAATCTAGATAGCATATTAACAAGCAGAGACATTACTTTGCCTACAAAGGTCTGTCTAATCAAATCTATGGTTTTTCCAGTAGTCATGTATGGATATGAGAGTTGGACCATAAAGAAGGCTCAGCACCGAAAAACTGATACTTTCAAATTGTGGAGTTGGAGAAGACTCTTGAAAGTTCTTTGGACAGCAGGGAGATCAAACCAGTCAATCCTAAAGGAAATCAACCCTGAATATTCACTGGAAGGACTGATGCTGAAGCTGAAGGTCCAGTACTTTGGCTACCTGATGTGAAGAGCTGACTCATTGGAAAAGACCCTGACGCTGGGAAAGATAGAGGGCAGGAGGAGAAGGGAATGACAGAGGATGAGATGGTTGGATGGCATCACCAACTCAATGGAAATGAGTTTGAGCAAGCTCCAAGAGATGGTGAAGGACTGGGAAGCCTGACGAGCTGCAGTCCATGGGGTTGCAAAGAGTTGGACATGACTGAGCAACCGAACAACAACAATAGCATGAGGATGGACCTCCTTATAGGTTCAGTTCAGTTCAGTTCAGTCGCTCAGTCGTGTCCGACTCTGCGACCCCATGAATCGCAGCACGCCAGGCCTCCCTGTCCATCACCAACTCCTGGAGTTCACTCAAGCTCGTGTCCATCGAGTTGGTGATGCCATCCAGTCATCTCATCCTCCGTTGTCCCCTTCTCCTCCTGCTCTCAATGCCTCCCAGCATCAAAGTCTTTTCCAATGAGTCAACTCTGTACATGAGGTGGCCAAAATATTGGAGTTTCAGCTTCAGCATCAGTCCTTCCAATAAACACCCAGGACTGATCTTCCCCAGAATGGACTGGTTGGATCTTCTTGCAGTCGGTTAAGATGGCCTAAAGCAGTAAATATCAAGAATAGGGCACAGATACTTTCAATTAACAACTACACTTTTTTCTTGGTTAATTGTTTTGCTTTATATTTCTGATTTAAAGATATTCAATGACCATTTTTTAACTGTGATTTTGTTTAGAGTAGAGGTTCTTAAAGTTGCTTTGGGGACTTTAAAAAAGACCCTGAGACCTTTTTAGGAGCCCTGTGAGATCAAAAATTATTTTCATAGTAGGGTTAAAATATTTATCTCTTTCTCTAGAATTGTAGAGTTTTCCAGAAGCTACATGCTGCAGTTTATTGTACATTATATCTCATAACAGATTGAGGGCAGAAGTCAACTGCAGAATTGTATGAGAATTCAGCTGTATTCTATTAAGCCAGGCATTAAAGAAATTTGCAAAAATCTATATATTTTTTGAAAATATAATTATTTTCTATCAAATATGTTATTTCTGTTAGCATGTTGTAGTGGGTTATTATTGTCATTTTAAAACAAATTAATATTTTAAAATAGTTTTAATTTTCAGTACAGTAAATATCAATTACTATAATCTGTATGTATAAGGAAAAGCTCTTTGAGGTTCTCTAGAGCTGAATTGTCAGAGTGCAAAGGGGTGCTGAGACTGAAAAAGTTTGAGAATAGTGGTTTAGCGAATTCACTATAGACTGTTTTCCATTGATTTTAAGAGGAGGATGTATATGCTGACTATGGGGCACCACTCCCCACTCGCTAAAAGAAAATGAGAGGAAGCAGAAATACATGCGTTTAAAGGTCCCTGGTCTCTCCATATCAGACATGCCTCTCTGTACAGTTGATCTGTTTCCTTGGTAACTCAACTATAACTGCCACCTGTGGCCTATTAACAACCTCCCTTGGCCTGCTGGATTTCACAGGGCAATGACTATCTGGGAGTAATTAGGGAACTTGGTAAAGAAGTTTCTTCAAGCAGGAAATTGGTTCCTCTGGAACTTGTTAGCATTAACTCTACAGTCAAGATCATGAAAACATTTACTGAAATTAGTAAGAGTGTTCAGATCCTCTGGGGAGCACTTACCAAGGGTGAACAGTATCAGGAGTCAGGAACTAAGAGTCTATTCTGAAAGGTTTAGGTCTCAGTTTTAAGTAGTGATGAGGGAGCAATTAGGTTAAAATGACTCCTGAGTTTCTAATGAAAGCACACTTTGGAGCCCCTCCCTGGGGTTAATTGGTCTGGAGCAGAGGTATGAGCTGTAGTTAAAGTCTACTTTAAATCCAGTGTTCCCAATCACTGACCCGCTTTGGCCATCACAGACTTTAAGAGTAACACAGGCTGTCAAACTTGGAAAAGTTGGTTCAACTTCAGACAATCTTAGTCATTTCTGAATTTCTGACAACTTGATCAGTCTCACCTCTGAGTAAAAAGCAATAGGGTTTTTTCCTAGCTAACACTCCGAGGCTTTTAAGACTTGCCTAATATAAGCACATGAATTTAAGGTAAAAACAAAACACATCTATAAGCAGAACACAGCTTTATTTTCCTTGGGAAAAAAAATGCTGAGAACTCAATAGAAGTGAAAGGAATGAGCAAAAGGTAAAGCAAAAGGTCTCCAGCTCAATGACACATCCTGTCACTCCAAGGAGGATTCCCTGCTCAGGGCCGCAGCCTGTGGATCCAGTTCTGCGCCAGCTAAGCCCAGCCCCTTTCAGAGAGGGGCAGCTCTGAGACAGAATGCTGGTGCTGTCCTCTTAGCTCATCCTGTCATTCACATGCTTGAGAGATGACTTGAAATGCTAAGCACTTTCAGTAGCACCTAAGGGATTATCAAATTATATTCAAAAGAGCAGCAGACAGGGAGAACATTTCAGCAGGAAAATTTTGCAACATTGAAGAAGAAAAATAAGATATTAAAATAAATAATACTTTGAGTGTCTGCTATGGGCTGGGCACTGTATGAGTGCTCTGTACTTGTTCAGTTAATATTCTTTAGAGTCTTATAGCTTGGGTTCAGGTATGACCTTCATATTACCCAAGGACACCTAGTTGTGGGGAGCTTACCCACATCGTCCAAAACTAAGTAGCAGGAGCGGTCCCTTTAACTCCAAGTCCCAAGTTTTTGACCATAACCTACACTCCTCATGTCTCATTTACTTCTTCATTCAACTAGTGTTTACTGAAGAATCTTTCCATGCCAGATCCTGAAATAGGGAGACCAAACAAACACTGTTCCTGCCCACATGGAGCTTATTATGGTAAAGGCAAAAGACAGAAATCAAACAATATACAAATCAGCATATTATTACAAATCAAGATATATGTTTAAAGGAATATATAATGCAAATGAATTATCAGCATATTATTACAAATCAAGATATACGTTTAAAGGAATACATAATGCAAATGAATTATATATATATATATATATATATATATATATATACACACACACATGAACTTGACCTAGACTGGAGAAGTCAAGAAAGACAGCTCCAAGAAGGTGAAATTTACATTAAAATCTAAAGTTTGGGTAAGAATTAACCAGGGAGTTTATGGAGGGTAGGTGGTAGAGAGTGTGTGATGGACAGAAGCAACAGAATTCTATGGCAGCAAGAAGCAATCCGAGGCTAAGAGTCCAGAATTCAGTGTGTGGTATATGACTAGAGAGGTAACAGGGATTAGGGATGTAGGATCTTAATGCCATGTTAAGGAAGCTATTAAAAGGCTCTATTGCTATATTGCTATATAATGCAAAGAAATAGAGGGAAACAACAGAATGGGAAAGACTAGAGATCTCTTCAAGAAAATTAGAGATACCAAGGAAATATTTCATGCAAAGATGAGCTCGATAAAGGATAGAAATGGTCTGGACCTAAAAGAAGCAGAAGATATTAAGAAGAGGTGGCAAGAATACACGGAAGAACTGTACAAAAAAAATCTTCAAAACCAAGATAGTCATGATGGTATGATCACTCACCTAGAGCCAGACATCTTGGAATGTGAAGTCAAGTGGGCCTTAGAAAGCATCACTATTAACAAAGCTAGTGGAGGTGATGGAATTCCAGTTGAGCTGTTTCAAATCCTGAAAGATGATGCTCTGAAAGTGCTTCACTCAATATGCCAGCAAATTTGGAAAACTCAGCAGTGGCCACAGGACTGGAGAAGGTCAGTTTTCATTCCAATCCCAAAGAAAGGCAATGCCAAAGAATGCTCAAACTACCGCACAATTGCACTCATCTAGTAAATTCATGCTCAAAATTCTCCAAGCCAGGCTTCAGCAATACGTGAACTGTGAACTTCCAGATGTTTGAGCTGATTTTAGAAAAGGCAGAGGAACCAGAGATCAAATTCCCAATATCTGCTGGATCATGGACAAAGCAAGAGAGTTCCACAAAAACATCTATTTCTGCTTTATTGACTATGCCAAAGCCTTTGACTGTGTGGATCACAATAAACTGTGGAAAACTCTGAAAGAGATGGGAATACCAGACCACCTGACCTGCCTCCTGAGAAACCTATATGCAGGTCAGGAACCGGCAGTTAGAGCTGGACATGGAACAACAGACTGGTTCCAAATAAGAAAAGGAGTACATCAAGGCTGTATATTGTCACCCTGCTTATTTAACTTATATGCAGAGTACATCATGAGAAACGCTGGACTGAAAGAAACACAACCTGGAATCAAGATTGCCGGGAAAAATATCAATAACCTCAGATATGCAGATGACACCACCCTTATGGCAGAAAGTGAAGAGGAGCTCAAAAGTCTCTTGTTGAAAGTGAATGAGGAGAGTGAAAAAGTTGACTTAAAGCTCAACATTCAGAAAACGAAGATCATGGCATCTGGTCCCATCACTTCATGGGAAATAGATGGGGAAACAGTGGAAACAGTGTCAGACTTTATCTTTTTGGGCTCCAAAATCACTGCAAATGGTGACTGAGGCCATGAAATTAAAAGACGCTTACTCCTTGGAAGAAAAGTTATGACCAACCTAGATAGCATATTCAAAAGCAGAGACATTACTTTGCCGACTAAGGTCCGTCTAGTCAAGGCTATGGTTTTTCCTGTGGTCATGTATGGATGTCAGAGTTGGACTGTGAAGAAGGCTGAGCACCAAAGAATTGATGCTTTTGAACTGTGGTATTGAAGAAGACTCGAGAATCCCTTGGACTGCAAGGAGATCCAACCAGTCCATTCTAAACGAGATCAGCCCTGGGATTTCTTTGGAAGGAATGATGCTAAAGCTGAAACTCCAGTACTTTGGCCACCTCATGCAAAGAGTTGACTCATTGGAAAAGACTCTGATGCTGGGAGGGATTGGGAGCAGGAGGAAAAGGGGATGACAGAGGATTAGATGGCTGGATGGCGTCTAATTGGTCCATTGGTCACCGACTCAATGGACGTGAGTTTGAGTGAACTCCGGGAGATGGTGATGGACAGGGAGGCCTGGCGTGCTGCGATTCATGGGGTTGCAAAGAGTCGCACATGACTGAGTGACTGAATTGAACTGAACCGAATTGCTATATTTTATCTTGAGGTTTCATTAAAAACATCTTTTTGTCTGTTTTTCTTGTGTGAGAAATATTTGACATACAGAGTATAAAGAAGCATGTGAAGAATATTCATGTTACCACTTCCAATTTGAAGTCATGTAACTGAATCATGCTTCTAAATAACATGAATTCAATAACAATTGAAATCTCTTGTATACCCCTTTGAAAACTTTTAAGCCCAGGGCAAACATGAACAGATTTGTGTTTTGAAAAGATCTCTGTGAAGTTGGGGCATAGAGAATGCATTAGAAAGAAATGAGTGTAGATGCAGAAATTCTAACTAGTTGACTACATGAGGAGTGTGGTGGCCTGTGCTGGGTGGCAGCTGAAGGGACAGGAAGAGTAGACAGGTGGGGAGGTATAAGAATGCAAATGGCATGACCAAGAGTGATGGCTTGGTAAAGCGGAGTGAAGGGGTGAAAGGGGAGCTGAAGATAACGTCTGAAATACTGTTTCATGAAATGAAGTAATATTTTTAGGAGGGTAAAATGATCTGTCCTTGAAGATTATCCCCAGAATTAAGAAAAAGTGCTATTAAATCAGAATGGAAACAGAATAAGGTGATTGTTTAAGGCAGTACAGTTAGATTTCAGTTCAGTTCAGTTCAGTCGCTCAGTCGTGTCCGACTCTTTGCGACCCCATGAATCGCAGCACGCCAGGCCTCCCTGTCCATCACCAGCTCTCGGAGTTCACTCAAATTCACATCCATTGAGTCAGAGATGCCATCCAGCCATCTCATCCTCCATCATCCCCTTTTCCTCCTGCCCCCAATCCCTCCCAGCATCAAAGTCTTTTCCAGTGAGTCAGCTCTTCGCATAAGGTGGCCAAAGTACTGGAGTTTCAGCTTTAGCATCATTCCTTCCAAAGAAATTCCAGGGCTGATCTCCTTCAGAATGGACTGGTTGGATCTCCTTGCAGTCCAAGGGACTCTCAAGAGTCTTCTCCAACACCACAGTTCAAAAGCATCAATTCTTCGGCGCTCAGCTTGCTTCACAGTCCAACTCTGACATCCATACATGACCACAGGAAAAACCATAGCCTTGAATAGATGGACCTTTGTTGACAAAGTAATGTCTCTGCTTTTGAATATGCTATCTAGGTTGGTCATAACTTTTCTTCCAAGGAGTAAGCGTCTTTTAATTTCATGGCCTCAGTCACCATCTGCAGTGATTTTGGAGCCCAAAAAGATAAAGTCTGATACTGTTTCCACTCTTTCCCCATCTATTTCCCATGAAGTGATGGGACCAGATGCCATGATCTTCGTTTTCTGAATGTTGAGCTTTAAGCCAACTTTTTCACTCTCCTCATTCACTTTCAGCAAGAGACTTTTGAGTTCCTCTTCACTTTCTGCGATAAGTGTGGTGTCATCTGCATATCTGAGGTTATTGATGTTTCTCCCGGCAATCTTGATTCCAGCTTATGCTTCTTTCAGCCCAGCGTTTCTCATGATGTACTCTGCATATAAGTTAAATAAGCAGGGTGACAATATACAGCCTTGACGTACTCCTTTTCCTATTTGGAACCAGTCTGTTGTGCCATGTCCAGTTCTGACTGTTGCTTCCTGACCTGCATATAGGTTTCTCAAGAGGCAGGTCAAGTGGTCTGGTATTCCCATCTCTTTCAGAATTTGCATATTAAAAAAATTTTCCAGGTAACGCTAAAATGTATTTGAAAATTGTTGTATCAATTTACATTCCAATGTAAATGGATGAGTTAAGTTTTAAAATTTTTATTCTATATGAAGTATAGTTGGCAATGTTTTCAAGTGTACAACAAAGTGATTCAGTTTATATACATATATTCCTACACGCACATGTATCTGGGCTTCCCAGGTGGTGATAGTGGTAAATAAACCTGCCAGCCAATGCAGGAAACATAAGAGACATGGGTTCAACCCCTGGGTTGGGAAGATCCCCTGGAGGAGGGCATGGCAACCCACTCCAGTATTCTTGCCTGGAGAATCCCATGGACGGAGGAGTCTGGCAGGCTACAGTCCATAGGGACACACAGAGCTGGAACATGACTGAAGTGACTCGGCATGCAGGCATACATGTATCTATTCTTTTTCAAATTCTTTTCCCATTTAGGTTATTATAGAATATTGAGCATAGTTTCCTGTGCTATACAACAGGTCCTTAGTGGTTATCTATAAGCAGTGTGTACATGTCAATCATGAATTAAATTTTTGAATGAGTTAAATTCTTAAAAACTTTAGCTCCTATTTTAGATTGATGTGTAAAAGTAATCAGTGTCTCCAGGTACCATATCCTCCTTCAATGAGATCTGGGTTTGGGCTTCTACTGCATTCATCACACTTATCATTCAGTAGGACTTTTGAACCTGAAGACTTTGTTCCTTCAGCTGTGTGAAGTTTTCTTAAAGGTTATCTTGGACTATTGCCCCTGTTCCACTTTCTTTTTTTGCTCCTTTGGAACTCCTCTTAAATAGGAGTTGAGTTTCTGGATGTATCTTTCATATGTCAACTTTTCCTTAATGTTTTCCAAACTTTTTTCTCTGTATTGTTTTACTTTTTCCTGGCCAAGCAGCATGTGGGACCCTGGCAACACACTCCAGTTTTCTTGCCTAGAGAATCCCATGGACAGATGGAGCCTGGCGGGCTACAATCCATAGGGTCACAAAGAGTTGGAAACGACTGAAGCGACTTAGCATGCATGCATGAAAGACCTTAGTTGCCCTACCAAGGATGGAACCATGCACCTGCAGTGAAAGTGCCACATCCTAACCACGGAGAGAATGACTCAGTTTTCTTTTGAAGTCCCTCCAACCCCTTCTTCAACCATTTTATTTCCCTTAGCCAGCTCATTCTATTTCTTATCTATGCATTCAACTATTTTTTTCCAGTGATCATAATCCAAAGTATTTCATGTTTAATGGAAGCATCATTTTGTAAAATGTATGATTTACTAATTGAAGTAATTTTAACATAATTTTGTGATATTTTTATTAGGCATTCTCTTTTCTATTTGTGAAATTGTGTTTCTCTTTTTCAGAGTATAGCTTTTCCTTAATGCTTAGTGGTTCTTGATTGTCACCTCACTTTTGGGTTGAAAATCTCTGTTTACTTATCTATGATATAGTTTCTGATGAGCTTCTTTTTACTGTTTGAAGGAGTAGAACATGTTGCCACGTGGAGTATGTCAATGGTTTATAAATTTTTGGGCTGTTGGTGCAATACATCCATCTTGATTTTTCTAAGCTACCTGGAAAAGTGTCATAAATCTCTATCCCCAGTTTTAACACTCTCTTCTAGCCTTGAGATTGTAGCCTACTGCTCAGCATAAGCAGAGGAAAGGGGACTGGTCAACTTTGAGATTTCCCCATTAATAATTCTGATAATCGTTAATCATTCACTGATTCCAAATTACTTAAGAGTTCCACTGAACCACTTTTTAACTCTTCTGCTTATGGTTTTATCTTGGGGTGTTCCCCATTTTCCCCTTCATCACATGTAATTAGATAACTCTATCCACAAAATGATAATTTTAATCATTTGTGTACTCCTTTTTGCATTTCTTTCCTCATTGTCTCACCTGGCTCTTGGCTTTGGAATACTGCTTTAACTGGGACTTCAGGAACACAGGTCCCAACCAGTACACCATAAATGGGTTACAGGTATGCTGGGAAGTCCAGAGTTTGATGCCCAGTGCCTCCTGGCACTAGTAAAATATTTTATATCATTATGTTATTAACATGTTAATTTAAAAAATATTTTATGATGTGAAAAAGATTGGAAACTACTACTGTAGAACAATGTGGAAAATAACCCCCTTCTTAAAAAAACTACAAAATAAAGTGCTGCACTCAATATGCCAGCAAATTTGGAAAACTCAGCAGTGGCCACGGGACTGGAAAAGGTCAGTTTTCATTCCAATTCCAAAGAAAGGCAATGCCAAAGAATGCTCAAACTACTGCACAATTGCACTCATCTCACATGCTAGTAAAGTAATGCTCAAAATTCTCCAAGCCAGGCTTCAGCAATACGTGAACCGTGAACTCCCTGATGTTCAAGCTGATTTTAGAAAAGGCAGAGTAACCAGAGATCAAATTGCCAACATCCGCTGGATCATGGAAAAAGCAAGAGAGTTCCAGAAAAACAACTATTTCTGCTTTATTGACTATGCCAAAGCCTTTGACTGTGTGGATAGCAATCAACTGTGTAAAATTCTGAGAGATTGGAATACCAGACCACCTGACCTGTCTCTTGAAATATCTGTATGCAGGTCTGGAAGCAACAGTTAGAACTGGACATGGAAAAACAGACTGGTTCCAAATATGAAAAGAAGTATGTCAGGGCTGTATATTGTCACCCTGCTGATTTAACTTATATGCAGAGTACATCATGAGAAACGCTGGGCTGAAAGCACAAGCTGGAATCAAGATTGCCGGGAGAAATATCAATAACCTCAGATATGCAGATGACACCACCTTTATGGCAGAAAGCGAAGAGGAACTCAAAATCCTCTTGCTGAAAGTGAAAGAGGAGAGTGAAAAAGTTGGCTTAAAGCTCAACATTCAGAAAACGAAGATCATGGCATCCGGTCCCATCACTTCATGGGAAATAGATGGGGAAAGAGTGGAAACAGTATCAGACTTTATCTTTTTGGGCTCCAAAATCACTGCAGATGGTGACTGAGGCCATGAAATTAAAAGACGCTTACTCCTTGGAGGAAAAGTTATGACCAACCTAGATAGTATATTCAAAAGCAGAGACATTACTTTGCCAACTAAGGTCTGTCTATAGTCAAGGCTATGGTTTTTCCAGAGGTCATGTATGGATGTAAGTTGGACTGTGAAGAAGGCTGAGCGCTGAAGAATTGATGCTTTTGAACTGTGGTGTTGAAGACTCTTGAGAGTCCCTTGGACTGCAAGGAGATCCAACCCGTCCAACTCCTTTAGAAGGAGATCAGCCCTGGGATTTCTTTGGAAGGAATGATGCTAAAGCTGAAACTCCAGTACTTTGGCCACCTCATGTGAAGAGTTGACTCATTGGAAAAGACTCTGATGCTGGGAGGGATTGGGGGCAGGAGGAAAAGG
>SJYT01044974.1:118855-151396 GCA_006410635.1 Cephalophus harveyi
GACACGACTGAGCGACTGAACTGAACTGACTTATGGTATCATACTGAACCTAGTGATTTATTTTTATCTCTGCTTATGTATCTTTTCCTCAATCTAATTGTGTGTGTGCTTTCTCCTCTGTCTTTCTACATCTTTTTTCTTTTCACCTTTTCTTTTTTCTAAAATTATCCCTTGGGCAGAGTTGCCCAGGAGGTGCTAATTATTGGTCACTTCAAAGAAGTAGATTTTCCCCCCTTTAACTATACTAATTTTCTATAATTCATATCTTTATATGCGTTAGTGTACTTACTGTTTTTGCTATATTATTGTTAGTATTTTCTAGGCCTTTTGGTTGGATATTTTATTTTGTATCATTCTTATTTTAAAATTATTAGTGTTAAGGTACAAATTTTTTTCAGCTCACCACATTGAATAAATAGTTACATGAAATGCTTTTATTTGATGACAATGACTTATTTCAAATTATTCTATGAAATAGAGGTTATATTTAAAACTCAAGTCATTTATGAGTTGTGTTTATTTCCATGTGCTTAAAACCTTTGTTTTTCTTTCTGTTATCAATTTTTAGTTTTATTTTGGTCAAATGCTCTACTCTAGGATTTCTGCTTTTTGAACTTTATTGATATTTTTGTATATATGATATATGATCAATTAAAGCCTAATATATGATCAACTTATGTACATGTGTTATAGGCATTTGAAGAGCATGTGTTTTCCCACTGGGATCTTAAGTTAAGCACAGACACTCATATACAAACATTCACACATACATCTGGTGTTTCCTGCTTCATCATAATGTCCATGAGTCACAGTGTCCAAATGACTGCTTGATCATTTGCTTGGTGCCCCCTGCTGGCCCATCAGGAGCTCAGATGCTTTTGTCCTGCTGTTGACCTTGACATAAGAATGATACAAAATAAAATATCCAACCAAAAGGCCTAGAAAATACTAACAATAATACAGCAAAAACAGTAAGTACACTAACGCATATAAAGATATGAATTATAGAAAATTAGTATAGTTAAAGGGGGGAAAATCTACTTCTTTGAAGTGACCAATAATTAGCACCTCCTGGGCAACTCTGCCCAAGGGATAATTTTAGAAAAAAGAAAAGGTGAAAAGAAAAAAGATGTAGAAAGACAGAGGAGAAAGCACACACACAATTAGATTGAGGAAAAGATACATAAGCAGAGATAAAAATAAATCACTAGGTTCAGTATGATACCATAAGTCAGTTCAGTTCAGTCGCTCAGTCGTGTCTGACTCTTTGCGAACCCATGAATCGCAGCAAGCCAGGGCTCCCTGTCCATCACCAACTCCCAGAGTTCACTCAGCCTTGACAGATCATTTTGTTAACTCCTGTGCCTCATCAGGGATCACTACTGTTGCAGATAGGCCTTGATTGCCGCTGGAACCTGAATAGTCTGGAAAGTTCAAAACAGAGATGGAGGGATTCTATATATGTTGGCTAGAATTGCTAAAACTTGGTATTGATACTGTTTGATAGGTCACGGGATATTAGGAGGAAGGAACAACCAAGAATAATACATGATTTATGACCATTTTGGAAACCAGCCAGTTTACAGAAAAACTGATTCTAATAGTTTTTTTCTTTTTTAGTTGATTTTCTTGGGCTTCACAGGTGTCATTGGCAAATAATGATAATTTGATGCTTCTTTTCAGTATTCAGTCTCATAAGTTTAATGATGGCTAAAATTTCGGAGACTTTTCTAAGTCTCAAGGAGTAAGAGCAGTCCAGCTGAGATCTGGATTACAGCAGCAAGCACCCCTACCCATACCCCGACTCTGGCTGCTTCTGGTGCTCTGGCATCATGGAGTATGTGAACCAGTTTTGAGTTATACAGATACAGCCAGAGCTCAATAACTCACTTCCTAGGAGTTCATTTAAAGATGACGTGATTGGGAAAGATAGGTCACCTCTAACAAAGATTATTCTGATCAGGGATAATTTCTTATCAAACCAACTCAGAGAAGATTGCAGGCCCTCCATGTTGGAGGAGGTCATCAAAAGGAATACGACCACCAGTTGACCTGGACCTTGGCAATTGGAAGTTCCTCATCCCCTCCCCTCTTGGTGGCTAAGACAGTAAAGAATCTGCCTGCAATTCAGGAGACCTGGGTTTGATCCGTGGGTCAGGAAGTCCCCTAGAGACTTCCTGGGGAATGGCAACCACTCCAGGATTCTTGCCTGAAAAATTCCATGGTAGAGGAGCTTGGTAGGCTCAGTCCATGGGGTCACCAAGAGTCGGACATGACAGCGACTTCACCTTCACCTTTCACTTTCCTGCATTGGAGAAGGAAATGGCAACCCACTCCAGTGTTCTTGTCTGGAGAATCCCAGGGATGGGGAGCCTGGTGGGCTGCCGTCTATGGGGTCACACAGAGTCAGACATGACTGAAGCAACACAGCAGCAGCAGCAGCAGCAGCATGTCCATTGCTTTGGTGATCCCATCCAACCATCTCATCCTCCGTCGTCCCTTTCTCCTCCTGCCTTCAATCTTTCCCAGCATCAGGGTCTTTTCCAATGAGTCGGCTCTTCCCGTCATGGGGCCAAAGCATTGGAGCTTCAGCTTCAGCATCAGTCCTTCCAATGAGTATTCAGGGTTGGTTTCCTTTAAGATTGGTTTGATTTCCCTGGTGACCAAAGGGCTCTCAAGGGTCTTCTCCAGCACAAACAGTTTGAAAGCATCAATTCTTGGGTGCTCTAACTTCTCTGTGGTTCAGCTCTCACAGCCATACGTGACTACTGGAAAGACCGTAGCCTTGATCATGTGGATCTTTGTCAGCAAAGTGATGTCTTTGCTTTTTAACACACTGTCTAGATTTGTCATAGCTTTCCTGCCAAGAAGCAATTGTCTTCTAATTTCATGGCTGCAGTCACCATCTGCAATGATTTTAGAGCCCGAGAAGAGTAAATCTGTGACTGCTTCCACCTTTTCCCCATCTATTTGCTATGAAGCAATGGGACTAAGATCATGGAATTTTTTTTTAATACTTAGTTTTAAGCTGGCTTTTTTACCCACCTCCTTCACCCTCCTCAAGAAGTTCTTTAGTTCCTCTTCACTTTTTGCCATTAGAGTGGTATCATCTGCATATCTGAGGTTGTTGATATTTCTTCTGGCAATCTTGATTCCAGCTTGCAACTCATCTGGCCTGGTATTTCTCATGATGTACTCTATATTTAAGTTAAATAAACAGCTTTGTCGTACTACTTTCTCAATCCCAAACCAGTCAGTTGCTCCATACAATGTTCTAACTATTGCTTCTTGATCAGCATACAGGTTTCTCAGAAGACAGGTAAGATGGCCTGTTGTTCCCATTTCTTTAAGAGTTTTCCACAGTTTGTTATGACCCACACAGGCAAAGGCTTTATCGTAGTCAATGAAACAGAGGTAGATGTTTTTCTGGAACTCCCTTGCTTTCTCTATGATCCAGTGAGTGCTGGCTATTTGATCTCTGGCTCCTCTGTCTTTTCTAAACCCAGCTTGGACATCTGGAAGTTCTCAGTGCATGTAATGCTGAAGCCTAGCTGGAAGGATTTTGAGCATAACCTTACAAGCATGGGAGATGAGTTCTATTGTTCAGTGGTTTGAACATTCTTTAACTCAGCTCTTCTTGGGAATTGAGATGAATATACTGTATTAGAAATCATAGTACCTGAGCAAGAGAATCAACCCAGTACTGCTGTTCTTTGATGGCAATTGTGGATGTGAAAGACATGAGCCAATAGAGATAAAATCATACTTAAAACTTCAATTTTTGTGAACTTCATGTATTTGTATACTAAGAACATTTAGCCTTCATTTATTAACAAGCATATTTTTAAACTTTCATTTTATTTTGAATTTGCCTATTTTATAGCATATAGAGCATTTAAAATTATATTAAATTTGTCATTTTTACCTGTGATTCTACCTTTAATAACATGCTTAGAAAGTATTATCCTACTCCAAAGGATTTATAAATTTCACCTAGTAATTGAGTATTTTTATATATTTATGTTATATAATTTATCTGTATATATATGTGTTATATATAAAATATACAATAAATTGGAGACCCTCTCAAACAAGAGGAATGGAACTTTGATCCATGCAACAGCACAGATGAACCTTGAAGATGTAATGCTCAGGGAAAGAAACTGTACACAAAAGATCATATGCTGCTTGATTCCACTGACATGTGTGCTGTGCGTGAGTATTCAGTCATGTCCGAGCCTTTGTGTCCCCATGGACTGTAGCCCGCCAGGCTCCTCTGCCCACAGAATTTTCCAGGCAAGAATACTGGAATGGGTTGCATTTCCTTCTCCAATATAATAAATTAGATACTCATTATTTTATTGACTTGTGAGTACTTTTTATACAATATGAATATCAAATTGATTGCATAGAATTCAAATATTTTTCACAACTGGTTGCCTTATCATATCTTTATATTATGTCATATATTTGTAAAACACGTGTGATTCAAATATGTCATCATTTTCCTTTATGAATTCAAGTCTCTGTTATCTTAGAAAAAAATGTTTCCTACCTAAATACATTGAAATATGAAATAAAGGTTTCTTCATTTGCTATGCCTTTAGAGCCAGTTTCAGAGACTTGAAAAAATTTTTTTCAAAATATATTGTTTTCACCAGTTTCACTAGGGCATGGGCCTTTGGAGCCCCTCATGCTGCCATATGGGAAGTAAAATTCCTCTCGTGGTAGTTTTTATTTGCATTTCATTGACGGCTAATGGTACTAAGCATTTTTTCATATGCTAATTGACCATTGGCATATTTTGTTAATCAGGGAAACATCTATTCAAATACTTTGCTTATTTTAAAAATTGCTATTCATTTTTATTTTTCAGTTGTAAGGCTTTCTTGTATTTTCTGGATATAAGACCTTCTTCATATGATATATGATTTGCATGTATTTTCTCTCATTCTCTGGTTGTATTTTCATTTTTGGATCGTGTCCCTTAATGTACAAAGGTTTTTCGTTTTGATGAAGCTGTATTTATTACTTACTTATTTATTTTTGGTTGCTTGTGCTTTAGGTGTCATATCTAAGAAATCATTGCCTATCCAAGATTGCAAGGACTTACACCTACGTTTTCTACTAAGGTTTTGTACTTTCAGCTCTTGCGTATAAGTATTTGGCTCATTTCAAGTTAATATTTGTACATAATATGAGGTAGATGCTCTAGTTCATTCTTTTGTATATGAAGATCTAGTTAGGTAAGGTCATTTATTGTAATTTTATTAAAATTATTAAAATATTTAAATAAAATAGATGAGAATTATACCTTGTAATATTACATTTTCTCACTATACAATATGATACATCATCTCTATTTATTCATAGTGAGGAGACAGTAGACAGGGTCATTTTTGGATAAATCAAGACAATAGTGAGGTAACAAATGTTAGAATTTTGTGGTGGCCAATAAAAATATCGAACAAGATTATTGCTTTTCAGCTTCCTACTCTGCTGTGCTTCTGCAATTCTTGACACCTTGTGCTTGGTTTAGTTTTTGAATTAAAATGAAATTAAATGAAATTAAAGTGAAGCAATATATAAAAATAAAAGTGTATATGCACTGTGACTTAGCAATTCTACTTTTAGGAATCTTATTCCAGAGAATTCGTTATCCAACTGTTTACTGCAGCAATATTTGCAGTAATAAAAAATTATTCATAGGCAAATGATTAAATAAATTGTGGTATTTCCATGTTATATCCTGTGTCCTGTGCAATTGGAATCATTTAGTCCTCCCCACCTTCCAGTCTTGGCCCAAGAAATAAGAATATTTATCCTATAAGAATGAATGTTTGGAAAATGGTTTGCACATTTCCCTCTCTCTCGTAATGACACATGGAAGTTTGAGAATTCTGTATGACTTATCTGATTGGTGAGATTAGAGAAGACTGGATTAATCCTTTACTTGTTCCTTCTTAGATCTATGCAAGTTCTCTTGTATCTCTGCAGTAAGTCTTCTAGGTAAGCTCTTCCTCTGTGGGAAAGAATTGCAGAGGTCTAACTGATTTCATATATATATATATATATATGTATTTATTTATAAACATATTTACTTCCCTGGTGGCTCAGAGGTTAAAGCGTCTGCCTCCAGTGCGGGAGACCTGGGTTCGATCCCTGGGTCGGGAAGATCCCCTGGAGAAGGAAATGCAATCCACTCCAGTATTCCTGCCTGGAGAATCCCATGGACAGAGAAGCCTAGTAGGTTACAGTCCACGGGGTCGCAAAGAGTCGGACACCACTGAGCGACTTCACCTCCACCTCCTCAAACATATTTTGGCTGTGCCAAATATGTTTGGCACATATTTGTGGGTCGTGGGATCTTAGTTTCTGGACCAGGGACCAAACCTGGGGCCCTGCAATGGAATTGCAGAGTTGTAATTACTGAACCACCAAAGAATTCCCTGGCTTTGTGTATTTAGTTGGGCTTCTCTAATTCAGCCTTATAAACTGTTCAGATTCAAAATTCAGTGAAAAAAGCAAGACATGTATATGTATATATATATATATATACATTATGTGTATATTTGCACATTTATAGATTATATTAGATATCATATATTTACCAAAATTAGATTTGCATATCAAGTACATTTATATAAAGCAGAAGTTTATATAAAGGAAATATGTGTATCAGTTTGTGAACTTTTGTTAAAAGTAACTCTTATGAAGTAATAGTAGGAGAGAGTAAGAGAAATTTTTACTTTTTATCTCAGTGTATTGTTAGAATATTTTAATTTTTACAATACTGTGTTAATTAATATAGTTTTTTAAAGATAGAAGAAAAAAGCCCTGGAGGAAAATACATAAAATTTTAATAGTGGTTCTAAGAAGTGAGACTGTGGGAGGTGTACTTACTTCGTGCTATTGGTGTTGTTTAGTTGCTAAGTTGTGGTCTACTTTTGTGACCCTATGGACTACAGCCCACCAGGCTCCTCTGTCCATGGGATTTCCCAGGAAAGAATACTGGAGTGGGTTGCCATTTCCTTCTCCAGGGGATCTTCCAGGCCCAGGGTGGCAGGCAGATTCTATACCACTGAGTCACCAGGGAAACCCTATTACTTGATCGTGGTTTGGTAGGTTAGTTGCTAAGAGGTGTCCAACTCTTGCGACCCCATGGACTATAGCCTGCCAGACTCTTCTGTCCATGGGATTCTCCAAGCAAGGATATTGGAGTGGGTTGCTGTTTCCTTCTCCAATTATTTACTTATTTATGCTTAATATTTTTAAACAATAACTGTAGTTTCTTAAACAATAATTGAAATATATTAAAATTTTCTTCTCATTTTAGGGAACTGCTGCTGCTGCTGCTAAGTCACTTCAGTCGTGTCCGACTCTGTGCGACCCCACAGACGGCAGCCCACCAGGCTCCCCCATCCCTGGGATTCTCCAGGCAAGAACACCGGAGTGGGTTGCCATTTCCTTCTCCAATGCATGAAAGTGAGAAGTGAAAGTGAAGTCGCTCAGTCATGTCCGACTCTTAGCGACCCACCCCATGGACTGCAGCCCACCAGGTTCCTCCACCCATGGGATTTTCCAGCCTCTCTTTAATTGCTGTTTGTTACATTTTGGGAATGTTTCAGTGTTTCAGTTTTAATTAACATGTTGCTATTTTGGTTTCGGTTTCAATTATATTAACCTGAGTACTTACTCATAACCCCCTGAAACAAACCTTACCTGATCATGGTGTTGAGTGTTAATACATTGTTGAATTCAAGTGCCACATATTGGATTTAGAACCTCTGGATCTGTATTTATAACTGAGATTGGACTATGGTGTGTATGCGTGTGTGTGTATGCTTGGTAATGTCATTAAGGTTATGATAGTCTTAAGAATAGATTTGGAAATTACGTAAATAAAACTGCCACACCTCCCACACTTTTGTTATTTTTAATAGTGGGATATGACTAGCATTATACTTAGTTTAAGTGTCAACCACTGTGTTTTCTTATCAGTTCAGTTCAGTTCAGTCGCCCAGTTGTGTCTGATTCTTTGTGACCCCATGGACGGCAGCATGCCAGGCCTCCCTGCCCATCACCAACTCCCAGAGCTTGCTTAAACTCATGTCCATCGAGTCAATGATGCCATCCAACCATCTCATCTTTTGTTGTCCCCTTTTCCTTCTACCTTCAATCTTTCCCAGCATCAGGGTCTTTCCCAGTGAGTCAGTTCTTCGCATCAGGTGGCCAAAGATTTGGAGTTTCAGCTTCAGCATCAATCCTTCCAATGAATATTCAACACTGATTTCCTTTAGGATGGACTGGTTGGATCTGCTTGCAGTCCAAGGGACTCTCAAGAGTCTTCTCCAACCCCACAGTTCAAAGGCATCAATTCTTCAAAAAGTCAGTTTTCATTCCAATCCCAAAGAAAGGCAATGACAAAGAATGTTCAAACTAGCACACAATTGCGCTCATCTCACACACTAGCAAAGTAATGCTCAAAATTCTCCAAGCCAGGCTTCAATAGTACATGAACCATGAGCTTTCACATGTTCAAGGTGATTTAGACAAGCTAGAGAAACCAGAGACAAAATTGCCAACATCTATTGGATCATCAAAAAAGCAAAAGCATTTCAGAAAAACATCTACTTCTGCTTTATTGACTACACCAAAGCCTTTGACTGTGTGGATCACAACAGACTGTGGAAAATTCTTAAAGAGATGGGTATACCAGACCACCCGACCTGCCTCCTGAGAAATTTGTATGCAGGTCAAGAAGCAACAGTTAGAACTGGACATGGAATAACAGGCTGGTTCCAAATCACAAAAGCAGTATGTCAAGGCTGTTTATTGGCACCCTGCATAAAATAAGTCACTTATATGCAGAGTACATCATGAAAAATGCTGGGCTGGATGAAGTACAAGCTTGAATCAAGATTGCCATGGGAAATATCAATAACCTCTGATATGCAGATGACACCACCCTTATGGCAGAAAGCAAAGAAGAACTAAAGAGCCTCTTGATGAAGGTGAAAGAAGAGTGGAAAGTTGGCTTAAAATTCAACATTCAAAAAACTAAGATCATGGCATCGAGTCCTGTTATTTCATGGCAAATAGTTGGGGAAACAATGGAAACAGTGACAGGCTTTATTTTTTGTGGGCTCCAAAATCACTGCAGATGGCGACTACAGCCATGAAATTAAAAGACACTTGCTTCTTGGAAGAAAAGCTATGACCAACCTGCTGCTGCTGCTGCTGCTAAGTCACTTCAGTCGTGTCTGACTCTGTGTGACCCCATAGATGGCAGCCCACCAGGCTCCCCCGTTCCTGGGATTCTCCAGGCAAGAACACTGGAGTGTGTTGGCATTTCCTTCTCCAGTGCATGAAAGTGAGAAGTGAAAGTGAAGTCGCTCAGTCGTGTCCAACCCTCAGCGACCCCATGGACTGTAGCCCTCCAGGCTCCTCCGTCCATGGGATTTTCCAGGCAAGAGTACTGGAGTGGGGTGCCATTGCCTTCTCCGATGACTAACCTAGACAGCATATTAAAAAGGAGAGACATTACTTTGCCAACAAAGGTCCGTCTAGTCAAAGCTATGGCTTTTTCAGTAGTCATGTATGGATGTGAGAGTTGGACGATAAAGAAAGCTGAGTGCCAAAGAATTGATGCTTATGAGCTGTGGTGTTGGAGAAGACTCTTGAGAGTCCCTTGGACTGCAAGGAGATCCAACCAGTCCATCCTAAAAGAAATCAACCCTCGATATTCATTGGAAGGACTGATATTGAATCTGAAACTCCAATACTTTGGCCACCTGATATGAAAAACTGACTCATTGGGAAAGACCCTGATGTTGGGGAAGATTGAAGGCAGGAGGAGAAGGTGACAATAGCGGATGAGATGGTTGGATGGCATCACCAACTCAATGGACATGAGTTTGAGCAAGGTTCGGAAGTTGATTATGGACAGGGAAGACTGGCGTGCTGCACTCCATGGGGTCCCAAAGAGTGAGACATGACTGAGAGACTGAACTGAACTGAATTGAACTGAATGGGTATACCAGACCACCTGACCTTGCCTCTTGAGAAACCTCTTCCTAATTTCTTTTCAAGTTTAACTTTTTCCTTGATTAGATTTTCTAGAGGTGTTCTTATTTATTGAATTTTTAAATAAAAACCCAGCTTCTAGAATTATTTGTATATTCTATCATTTTCCTGTTTTCTAATGCTTTGTTTTCTCTTTTTAACCATAGCTTCTTATATACACATTTTATATTTTGTTCCTTCTAAAACATTTTCAGTTAAATGTGCAATTCGTTTATTATTTTCTAGGTTTTCAAAATAATAGCTTTAATAATTATGCAGTTTTTCGGAGCACAGCTCTGATCAGAGGGGACCCTTATTCCCTTATTTGTATTTGCGATACAACTTTGATTTCACTGCAGTAAGGAGGCAGGAATGGAGTGTAAGTTTATTTACATAAACTAGATACAACTTGTTTGGCTTATACATTTGTGGTAGAAATATTGTAACTATTGCTTTTTAATGTTTTCCATATTGAGATTCTATTTTATTTTTTCTTCTTTATTTTACATTGAGTTTATTTTATTTTCTTCATATTGTACTGACAGATCCTCTGAGATGATGAGATACATAAAAAAATCTATCATTTCAGCCTGCATCTATCTAGAGCACTTTAAACGCATGGTGGTTGCCATCATTGCTATTACACCCTTAGTTCCACCTCTTGCAGAAACCACATACTTTTAATTTTCAAATATTCAGAACATGTACTAAAATAAATCTGTTCTCTGCACATAAGTGAATACACAAAGGTTTTCTCTGCATTTCAAAAATAACTAGTGTGTACTTACTTACCTTTGTCTCAGTGTCTGCCTCTGGGGAAACCCAATCTTCTCTTTATACAGACTAATGGTATAATACAGAGTGAGGTTCTCTTTTTATTATGAAAAAGTTCACAATGATCCAAAAGTGGACAGAATGTGGTAATGAACTTCTATGTACCCAGCCCCAAGCTTCAACAATTAGCAAGTTAATTAGCATGAACACCTCTGGGGAAAATATATAGGATCAAAATATATAAAGCAAAATAAAAAATAGGAAAGCTTTCAGAATAATGATGAGAGAGTTTAGTATAATATTTGACTTATAAGTTAGCCAAAGAGTTATTTCTATATAAATTGTAAAAAAAGTTATGAAAATATTTTTATAAACGGTAAATTTATGTATTGTGTGAAGAAAAATTTATAAAAGACTTTTAATTATTACATTATTGATGTATCTTATACATTAATTAAGGTACTTCATCTTCACACTGTGTATTATCCGAGACTGATATTAAGTTATTTCGGTCTAAATAACTATATTACAATCAATTTTTGTTAGATTGGTGACCCTTGACCATTTTTCTAAGAAGACTAAATAACAACCCAGTTGTACTTTTATTTTTAAGGTCATTTGATAAATTTTTACTAGTAGATACTATCTTTATGTTTAGTTTCAAGTACTGGACTTCGGTTTTTTATAAGAGTCTTTTTCTTAAACATCGGTATAAATTATCTGTAACCAATAAGAAAAAAATAAAAAATCGAAGGTTTAGGGGAAGGTCATGGAACCTTTAACACCAGAAAACGTAAGATCACCCTCCTTCTTATGTAGAAGGTGATGTCTCCACCCTTTATGGTCCATAAAAACATTGAAGGATCAATCTCGGGTCTGGGTGTAGGACATAAGGTAGTGTTTGTATGGAATACGTTTGAAACGTGGTCTTTGAGAATTATGTTTCTGTGTCACATCGTGTCCTAAGTGAGTGACGATCACCGTGACCAACGCCGTCCTAGATTATCTGTCGTGTCTGAAGACTCCCTAGACGAGGTGACATCCCACTGGTGTGTTAAGGAAGACGTAGAAGGAAGTGGAGAAGAGAACCTTGTTACCCGAACTAAAACACTCGGGGACTTGACTACACTTTTCGGTCGAGTAACCTTTTCTAGGACTACGATTTCTTCTAACTTCTACTTTCCTCTTCCCTCACCGTCTCCTACTCGACCAATCTATCGTAGTGACTGGGTTACCTGTATTTAAACTCGTTTGAGGTCTTCTGTCACCTCCTGTCTTCTCGGACCATCCGATGTCAGGTACCCTAACGTTTCAGTCTGTGTTGAATTACTAATTTGTTGTTTGGTTCCAGTAGGGAAGTTATCCAGTAGGGAAGGACACTGGACCAAACTATTTTACTCAATCAGGTTTACTGGACTCAGTATGGTGTAACCCTTGACTTCAATTTGGTTACCCCATTTCTTTTCCGGTACACCGTAGTACGGTGACTAGTAACACTTCTACACCTTTAATAATTATATCCTTTCCACTTTTTCATTTTCGGTACTTTATACACTATCTATATGTTCTGTCTACCTTTTTATTTACTCAGTCACCACTCTCCTCCACAGAACCTACACAAACAGCTAACTGAATCATGTAACTGGTACTCACATACTCACTTACTAGACACCTCTTTGCTCAAAACTTTCCAATGGTTTCCGTGCTCACTCAGAATCATTCCCATGCCTACAAGGCCATACATGCTCTGATCTCTGCCATGTCTCTGTCTCATTTCCCGTCGCTCTCTTGCTTATATAACTCCACTTAACTATGTCTGCATCCTTGTTGTTCCTCCAGTATACCACGAATGCTCTGCCTCTGGGTCTGTGTACTTTCTCTTTCCCCACTGCTTGGAGAATTTTTTTCAGATGTGCTCCTTGTTCACTTCTTTCAGGCTTCTCTTCAGACACAACTTTTTGGAGAGGCCTTACCTGACCATCCTATCTAAAATAGCTGCTTGAACCTCACCATTTTCTGTCCTCTTATCCTATTTTATTTTTCTTCTTAGTCCTTATAACCATGTATTTATTTATTGTTTGCCCCCCCAACCCCCTCACCCCCACAATTAGCAGACAAAGTCCAAGAGATCTTTGTTGATTTTGGAGGGACAAGGGAACTGAAATAGAATGGTGCCTGGAATATAGGAGGGACTCAAATATTTGCCAAATGAGTAAATGGACTGAAAATAGACTAATTATAAGATCTTCATATTCCTCTTTCCAGGCACCTGATCTCCTCCCTGACTCTCATCATGTTTACAGAATGTTCTCATTATCAAGGTTTCCAGCTCTCAGGTAAAATATTGAAAATTTAATATTATTAGAGCTTTAAAAAAAATTTTTTTTTTCATTCTGATATTAACGGTCCAGTAGAGAGAAAGGACTGGCTTTTCGCTGATCACCATAAAGCGTATCAGTTGAAAACCTTCCCTACGCATGCAGAGTTGCTAACCAACATTACAGTGCCTAACTTTTAAGGACAGACCTTAGTGGGCAATCAGGCGCACGAGATCACCCTCTGTGAAGGAGCAGTCAAGAGTAACAAATAGGAAGAAAGTCTTTGGGGGAAATGGAGATGATGCAGGATTGGGGGAAACTGAGACAATATTGCATCTGCAAAATAAGAACATAAAACTTTTAAAAAGTAATGGCTTGAGAATAAGAGTAACCTGTTACAAATTAATAATCATTGAAAAGAATATCAATAGAAAGACTGAAAAACAAAGATGAGTAAATTTTTCAGGAAGAAGGGCAGAAAGACAATTAAGAAAAAAGAATAGTGATAGAGAACCATATGATGAGTTGCAACTGTTTCAATATCAATTTGAAAAACAGAAAACAAAGAGGAAAAATTATTTCAGAAATTATTCAGGAAAATCCCAACGGTAAGAATGTGAATTTTCAGATCGAAATGATTCTTTGGATAAGAAACTCGTACTTAGGAACAACACTGTAAAATATTAGAATAGACTGTGAATATTATGGACTTTGACAATGCAAGGATAAATTTGGAGATGATCATTTTGAGGAGGAAGAATGGAGGGGAGCACAGGGGTGTCAATATCTTCATTAAACAATGAAGCATCAGAAGATGTGAAGCAAGAAATAAAATCTTTAGTCACTGTTACAAAAATATCAATAGAGGATAGAAGAAAAAGGCAATAATTGGGAATAAGTGCATTTTATTGTCAGAGCAGAAGTTCACAGAAAATGCTTAAAATGGATAAATTAATAAATGGTAGTATAGGTATATTATTTAGAAATATGATATTAGTCACCAGAAATGTAGCTTAAACAGAAATTGTTGCTTCTGAGTAACAGAAAAGTGGTGAATTAAAAGAACTCTTGCTTATAAGCATGTGCATGGGTAACTTTGAAATATGTGTGTATCATTATTATACATGTATGCTAAGATCTTCAGTTTTAATACATTTATGTAACATTACAAAGAGTTAATAGCAAAAAAAAAAGAGTTAATAGCTTAGAGACTGAGCTCTCTCTCTCTATATATATATATAATCAATATATGATAATGATGGTGTATGTGTTGCTACTGATTTTGCCGGATTCTGAGTCTCCGCCCCACCCCCATGCTTTTCTGGGATGTGATAACTCTCCAGTGATATTAGCCTGTGTGTGCCCCATCTCTTGTTGCTTTCTCTTAATACTGCCCAGACCACCATTGTACAAGCTGCCTTCATTAAGTTGTCTTCAGCCACTCTCTGTGTGTCCTTCCTGATCTTGACTGTCATGCAAGAAAGAAACGAAAACTGAGAAACAGGATACATGTGGGTAAAACTCTGCAAGTCACTACCTCATGCTTGGGAAATGTTCAGTCTTTCTAACCACATCATTTCACACAGTGAAAAAAAAAGAGCTTTTTTTAAAGAAAAAATCCATCAAATTGAGTTCTATTAAGGCAAATGGCAGTTCTTGAGGCCTGTGAGTTATTCCCAGACTGTTTTGCTCAAAATGTAAGTTGCTATATTCTTTTTGGAAAATAATGTCAGTACCTGTGAAAGATCCTTTCAAAATGGCTGCACATCTTAACCTCAGAACTTTATTTCTAGGAATCCAAACTAAGGATAAAAGTCAGAAATTATTCATGAGGATCTGTATCCTACAATGTTATTAATAACAGTGGAAGAGATGGAAATGAACCAAGTGAATTATAATAATTAGCATATGAAAATTTAAAAATTCTACATAATGGATAGATAATGCAGTCATTTAGAATTTTTTTCATGATTTGATAGAATCCACGGACTGTATAGTCCATGGTGTTGCAGAGTCGGACACAACTGAGCAACTTTCACAATTTCACTTTCACGACATAATGTAATATGCTCCTGCTGCTGCTAATTCGCTTCAGTCGTGTCCGACTCTGTGCGACCCCATAGACGGCAGCCCAGCAGGCTCCGCTGTCCCTGGGATTCTCTAGGCAAGAACACTGGAGTGGGTTGCCATTTCCCTCTCCAATGCATGAAAGTGAAAAGTGAAAGTGAAGTCGCTCAGTCGTGTCCAACTCTCAGCAACCCCATGGACTGCAGCCCACCAGGCTCCTCCGTCCATGGAATTTTCCAGGCAAGAGTACTGGAGTGGAATGCCATTGCCTTCTCTGGTAAAGCAATATAGCAGGATATAAAAGAGTACATAAATTTATATGTCACCTAATCTGTGCTTAGAGCTGACAGTCACTTCCTCTGATTAAAACTGAGCCCTCCCTCTAGGACTATAGCACTGCTAGGTCCTCCTGAATTTCTCAATAGATATATAAGTAGAAAACTATACTAAATATAAATAAATGAATATATATATATTATTCTTATCCTGAAACACATCACAGAGTCTCAGATTTAGACAAAACTGCTCCACTGCATGTCATATCTGCAGAGAGAATGGTTGATTATGTCTTTGAGATGCTTTCTCACTTTTTGTGAGTCACTCACTCAAAAGTGAATTTTATGTGAACCACACAGTCAATATCTTAAATTAGACTATTCCAAACAAGTACTACTACTTTTATAAAACTCCTTTCAGCTGGTTTTATCTAATGTTGTACCAGAAATGTAAATTTAATTTTATTTATGTTATATACATATTTTAGGGAAAAAATGGGAGGGATGAATCAATATTTGCAATGGGTCCTTCTGGCCTGATGAGATTACAGGTCGTTTATATTATTTAAAATACTTTCTGATATTTTCAAGTACTCTCTAATGAGCATGGTTAACTATTATGAGATAAAACTTTCAGAAATATAGAAGAGGAATTCAGAGTAACTGAGGGGCTTGGGTGTGGTAAAGCCAAGAAGAAAGAGGAAAGGCATTTCTTTAGCCTCTGTCACTACACAATCCCTGCTCGTCATTTTTGTCCCACTCAGAGTGAGTTTGGGTCATTTCTCTTCCTTACTCTCTGTTTTGGTTTTCCTTTCTCTCTTCTTTCTTTCTTTGATTCTTTTTTCTTTTCACTTGCACCGTAATGTTTTCTTTTCATGCCATTCCCCCCACCCTCCTTCATTCCATTCCATTTTCTGGCTGTGAAGAGCCTCAGTGAGTGAGAAAAAAAAGAAGCCCATGCACTAAATTGCTTGATCTCTTATTCTGTAATCTGCGAGATTGGAGTGGCCACACTTACATGGAGAGTGGGCATTTTTTTAATGCTTATCATGTGCCAGGTGCTGCTGGAAGTGCTTTATACAGTCTCATTTATCCTCAGTAAACCTACGAAGTTGGTACTATCACTGATCCTATTTTATGAAATTGAAATAGGAGTTTGCTCAGACTCATGTCCATTGAGTTGGTGATGCCATCCAACCATATCATCCTCTGTTGCCCCCTTCTCCTCCTGCCTTCAATCTTTCTTAGCATCAGGGTCTTTTTCAATGAGTTGGCTCTTCACATCAGGTGGCCAAATTATTGGAGATTTAGCACCAATCCTTCCAATGAATATTCAGGACTGATTTCCTTTAGGATTAACTGGTTTGATCTCCTTGAAGTCCAAGGGACTCTCAAGAGTCTTCTCCAGCACCACAATTTGAAAACCTCAATTCTTGGGCCCTCAGCCTTTTTTATTGTACATCTCTCAAATCCATACATGACTGCTGGAAAAACCATAGCTTGGACTGTACATACTTTTGTTGGTAAAGCGATGTCTCTACTTTTTAATATGCTGTCTAGGTTTGTCATAGCTTTCCTTCAAAGGAGCAAGTGTTTTAAATTTCATGGCTCTAGTCACCATTCACAGTGATTTTAGAGCCCAAGAAAATAAAACCTGTTACTGCTTCCAACTTTTTCCCCTTCTATTTGCCATGAAGTGATAGGACCAGATGCCGTGATCGTAGTTTTTTGAATGTTGAGTTTTAAGCCAGCATTCTCAGTCTCCTCTTTCACCCTCATCAAGAGGCTCTTTAGTTGCTCTACACTTTCTGCCATTTAGAGTGGTATCATCTGCATATCCGAGGTAGTTGATATTTCTCCCAGCAATCTCGATTCCAGCTTGTTATTTAAAGCACTTACTTTCAATCAGACAGCCTTGTAAATACATTACTTAACCTATAAAGTCGGTCAACCTCAAGATTCCCTGATGTTTTCTTTAGTTATTGCCTCCTCCCATCTACTTTCTAGTGAATGCTATCCCATTCCTAGAGGATGTTTATGAAAACACAGGTTTCTCTTATAACACCCAAGGCTCCTCCTTGACACAACAGGTAGAACTGACAGCTCCCTTCTTTTGCTCCTGCTGTCCCCATATAATCTTCTCTCTTAGCACAGAGGACTATAGTCTTCTCTGCTCCCCACCCTGCCATATTCCTTTCATTTATTGGACTGTGAATGAATTAGACAGGGGTTATGTCTGCTTTAGCCTGTCTAAACAGCACCAAGCCTCAGGCTGAGAAAATGCAAAAGCAAATGTTTGGAGGTAGATGGGTCATCCAACAGGGGCCATCTTGTGACTTCAGCCTCATCCCTGCATAGAAACTCTCTCTTTGTCCTAGAGCTGATCTGATTCATGGATTCTGAGTCACCATCACAAATCTCACAAGGGACTTATAGATACTTTCCACTGCCACTTTATTCAATTACAGTGAGAAAAATTAGAAATATAAGTTCAAATGACCTGGTAACACTCCTTTTCTTGATTATCTAGTGAGCCTGGAATCAGAGTAGGGGTGTTTGACTGTAGCAAAAGTTAGCAGAAGGTTCTGGCGTCTTGGTGCATCCATTCTCCAAATCAGGAGGACCAGGTATTTGGGTTGGACCCACAGGGCTCCTCTCCTATGGCTGGTTCTCAGATGGCACTGCTATCTGTTGTTTTGCCAACTTTCTTGCTTCCTTTACTGACACATTCTCCTTTTAAATTGTTCTGTGAATATTAAGTATGAAGAATCCTGTATACTATTCTACAAAAACCAGGGCCATAGTATATAAGTGGGAAATGAAATGGACACCAACCAAAATGAGAGAAGCTGAGCATCCAGAGATGATTAAGATGCATTTCCTGTCCACAAGGAGCTTATAGTCCAGTGACAGCAAAAGACACCTACAACCATTTTCAACATAGGTTTTGGTTGCAATGGAGGAAGCCTGTGAAAGGGACAATAGCAATTTCCTTTGAGCATGGCCTAAATTTTTTTTTTTTTATTACTTCTTCCAGGTTTGTAATTTTAGGCTATCACTGCTTTTAGAAGTAAAAAAGGTACACAAATAAAATCATCTATGGAAAGCAGAAATAACATGTAACTTAAATAGAGTTTACAAAGGCTGAAAAGCCTAGACTAAGCTATAACCATAATTCTCAGTTTTTTCAAGGGGGTACATGTGCTGTAAACTTTCCTAATAATATCCTTGTAATTTTCTCAATAGCAGGATTAGTATTAAATCCCCAGGGAAAGTTGCAAGAAACCATTTTCTCAAGTTATTTAAAATTCAGACTCCACAAACTGCCCCCATTTAAACCACAGTATGAACCTGGTAACAAAACATGCAAGTAAGTGACTTCTGGCTGCAAAGCCTCAGGATATTTTTGAAAAGTTATTTAAAAATGATAATCCACATGTGTTAAATTTGTCTTAAGAAAGTTTAAAAAGTTGGACTTGAGATCATCAAAAGGCATATGTAATACATCTAACTGGTTAGTTCAACTTGAATTTTAAATCAATATTTAAAAATCAATATTTTTATTATTATATGCTTGAATTCTGCAAATTTTTTTAAAGGTATAATTGGGAACATTATTTTTTAGAGGCTCTTAATTAAAATGGTTCTTCTTAGTTATTTTTTTTTTGCAGGGGTTTCTGAATTATTTGTTCCTCTTTTACTAATCAAGCAAATGTTTGTAATATTTTAGAGGCTGTTCCCTCTTTTTTAAATTCTTATTCCAGAATTTTAGCAATTATTAGGTCCTCATATATCACATCTCACTTGTTTTCACTACAAAACTGAGAGGTTCAGATAGGATTTGAACTGTCAAAAAAATTGAGTCCACTCTAATGATTTTTCAATCATGCCAGTAATCTGAGCCTGTAGGTTAAGAATATAGAGAATATGGAAGTAAAAGGAATTATGGGGCTCAGACATCTACTCTGATGTAAATGATTTACCAGCATGGCCCCTGGGAAGAGAGCTACCTCTTGTCCTTGGGAGCCTGTAAGTGTGTGTTGTTTGGAAGAGAATATGTAAAGTCATCAGGCTCCTAAAGTGAAAGAAAGTGAAAGTGAAGTCACTCAGTCGTGTCCGACTCTTTGTGACCCCATGGACTGTAGCCTATCAGGCTCCTCTGTCCATGGGATTTTCCAGGCAAGAGTGCTGGAGTGGATCGCCATTTTACAGATGTGCTTTATTCTGCTCCTTGTTACATTTTTGAACCTGAGAAGACTTTGGACAAAAGCAAGTTCAGCTTCTGGTGCTGATGGCATACTGAGTGTGAATAGCTTTGCTGTGCTAGGGTAACGCTTATGAACAGTTGACATCTAGGCCAGCTTGTCCTTGACTCTCTTGCTAATCCCAGCTCTGGGCTTCCCAGTGGTGAGAACAGTGGGGAAGCTGGTGGGCATAGGAACAGTAGGTTACAGCCCACTACAGCACCTCTGAGAAGTGGTTTGGCCTCCAAACCCAGCTCCATCACTTAGACACCCAGCATGAACTGTCAGTCCTTGCTCCAATAACATGCCAGCCAGGTCACTGTGTTTCTCATTTTGTTTTTTTCTTAAAAGGAAAGTGAAAAAAAATTTGGTGGAGAAAGCTATAGAACATCTCAAGAGTGCCTTAGATCTTGCAGCAATGCCTGGACCTCTCTAAGTAACAGCAGGTGACCCATCTCCTCTCCATGGGTGAATCTGAGCTCCACTGTTTGCACACTATGTGACCTAGGATACGTCACTTAGTTTCTCTAAGTTCTGCTTTACTTTTCTGTTTTATGGTTAATCACAGTAGCATCTGTTATTGTGATGATGAGGTAAGATATTCCCATGTAAACAAATCACTTTGCATACATCTCTTGCAGTGCCTGAAGGGGAGCAGAGTCCAATGTATATTAAGTACAGGGACTAAGACCCATGATAGGGGCTAGCTTTTGGGGGCTGATTTTGCAGGATATTCTGAGCAGACTTTTTGGTGCATTCTTTATGTTACCTAAATCCAATCCGAGATAAAGAAATTAAATATGTTGGTGGCAAGTCCAGACAGGAAAGGAAGAGTTTTATGAGTTTCTAGGCCAGCTGAATTCTGACAACCAGAAAAATAAGTGCAAGAGGACTTGACTTCTTTCTTTTTCTTGAGACCTGGAAGTCAGGCAAGACTTCTTTGAAAAAGTGGCATTTAAGTTCCTATGCAGAACAGGAGAACTCCTGGGCAGAGAAAGATATGGAGTAGCATGTAGCTAGTTGGCAGGAAAAGAAGTCTCATGATTCCTATTTTAATGCTTCTTCTATTGCATCACACTGCCTCCATTAGAGTCTTCTTGGAATCACCAGAAAATATTTTGGATAGAGCACTGATATAACTGACTATAACAAGGATCACATGAAATCACATTCACCCATTTGAAAAGTACCAAATCACTGCTATGTTCAAGGCTCTGTGTTGGGTGTGTAAAGATCCAGCATCTTTTTTGCTAAAGCATATCCCATTTTGGTCAGTGGCTTCCCAGTCAGACAGATCTGAAATCCCAGCATCATCTTTTACTCCATCATCTCATTCTTCCCCTCTCTTCCCACTAGCCTTAGTCACTAACTATACATCTGGGTTGTGGTAGAATCATTTTAACTTGAGTTCTTGCCTCTAGGCTTGGCACCTGGGATTAAGAAAGTAATTTAGAGTTAAATATATAAGGCAGAAAAATTTTGGTAAACATAAAGGCTGTGGATATCCGGAATTGGACTGATTTCTTATTTTTTTGTTTATTTCACAATAAAGATACCAGTAAAAAGCATCTGCAATTTTATCACCTAGAAATAACCAATACCACCTACTATCAATAATCTGTGTCTGTATTCATATATTTCATATATACCATTAAAAAAAAATAAAATGATGTCATATGGGTACTTTGCTTTATGCATATATCATGAGCATTTTCATGAAAATAATCCTCGTTCATGGGATTGTCCAGGCAAGAATTCTGGAGTGGGTTGTGATTTCCTTCTCGGGAGGATCTTCCCGACCCAGGGATCAAACCCAGATCTCCGTCATTGCAAGCAGAATCTTTACCTGCTGAACTACTAGGGAAGCCCTATGATAAGGGATAGCAGGAGATAACCTGCTAGGGATAAGGAGAGTTAAAAATTATTCTTTCTGAGAGGAAAGGCAATGAAAATGGAATAAAAACCTTCTGTGGGAAACCAGAGATGGACTTGGGAGTTCTCCCTACTTCTGCCCAAGTATGAGAAACCTAGTATGCAATCGTGTAGCATCCTTCCTGAGGGTGAGCCAGAGTTGGGCTGGAGAGTGCATGTACTTACCTGGCTCTCTGCTCTATCCTTCTGCTTCTAATAGGTCCTCTGTGATCAGCAGAAAGGGCTGTCTCTTATACACATCTATTTTCTCATTTGATGTTTGTGTTTACTGATTATTGTAAAAGAAATTTAAAATTTTTATTTAACTGAAACTGTCATACTTTTTATTCACATTTTCTGACTTTAGTTTTTTTCTTAGAAAAGCTCTTCCTATTCCCAGATCAAAAAATATTTATGTATATTTTGTTTAAATAATTTTGTTTCCATTTATTACATTAAGATCAGGTTAATTTGAATTTACTTTGATTCAAGATGTCTGACATAAAAGTGTGTTCATTTGCACTAATCTATTGATAAGTCTATCATTTCCCTACTGGTCTGAATGCTGATATTATCATACACCATATTTATACATATGTGAAGCTACCGAGTGTCTTTGAGATTGGGAGATTCAAAGCAAAGACACAGGGAGGTCCAGGTGCAAAGTAATTATAAGAATGTTAACAGGAATGGAAAATAAGGGGATTAATACAAGCAATCTTGCATCAATGCACAGATAAATAATGGATAAATCTTGTCTTTTTTGAAATGTGAAGCTGATAAGGAGGGGTCAAAGTAATTATAGCTTTTTTGAACTCAGGTGACTGAGGGAAAGTCTTCTGTATAAAATTGTGAAAAGCAGAAGTTGGCTGTGAAGTAGATGATCAACTTGATCATTAAGATTTTGTGTTTGTGGTCCCAGCAGAGCATCTCTATGAATGTGATGATGGTGATGATATATGTGTTTGTATGTGTGTGTCTGTGTGTGTGTGTAGGAGAGAGCAACAGACAGACAGAGACAGAGAGCAAGAATGAGAGAACAGAATAAGTCCAGAATTAGTTAACTTTTATTTAGCATCTACTGTATGTAACCGGAGAAGGCAATGGCATCCCACTCCAGTACTCTTGCCTGGAAACTCCCATGGACGGAGGAGCCTGGTAGGCTGCAGTCCATGGGGTCGCTGAGTCAGACACGACTGAGTGACTTCACTTTCTCTTTTCACTTTTATGCATTGGAGAAGGAAATGGCAACCCACTTCAGTGTTCTTGCCTGGAGAATCCCAGGGATGGGGGAGCCCAATGGGCTGCCATCTGTGGGGTCGCACAGAGTCGGACACGACTGAAGCGACTTAGCAGCAGCAGCAGCAGTATGTAACAGGCAACACTGCATTTTCCTGGGTAGTTCATAAGCACTTTGAAGATTTTACTCTCTTCCTTAAAGTAGTAAAGCAATAGTCTCCATGTCCATGGAGTCTGAGAAATGATTCATCAGCTTCTCCCTAGTTCTCTCCCTTGCCCTCTTTTTTCCCCTCCTGTCCAATCTTAGATGTTCACATCCCCGGAACTTGATCATCCTTCTCAAAGTGGAATTCCATCCTAGCAGCAGCACAGCAGGAAGGTAGAGAGCCCTGCGGGGAAAGAAAGTAGGAGAAGAGGCTTCCTGGGGACTTAACTCTATTTTCCTCTATGCTATTTCCTCTGACTTCTTCCAGGCTTACTGCTAGTCCAAGCAGTGGCCAAGAATAAGGAGCTGGAGAGAATAAGCGATATGCCCTTCCACCCTACAATGGCCCCACCACCCACCCTGGCCTCCATCCCGCAGCTCACCCCTGAGTGCTCTTTCATAGACTGAGCTGAAGCCAGCAAAAGCTCAGAGAAGTCAGTCCTGAGGACGAGAATGCCTTCCACTGCTGTAGCTGTAAAAAGTAGAGTTCCGAGTGGCCCACTTTGGAACATCAGACCTTTGTTCTATGGGAATCTGTGTGCTGTAGTAGTTCAGGGTCAAAGTAGTATCAGTGGACACTTCTTATGAGTTAAGACTTTTATGGTCTGAGCTGAGCAGATCACGTGCAACTGTGTTTCCAGGAGACAGTGTGGCCATGGTCCAAATCACTGACTTGCAAACGGACGTTGGTACTGGAGGGCCTGGAAATTGGAAATGGACTGTAGGTACTGTTTTCCAGTCAGGCAGATGAAATGAAGAAAATCCTTTATTGGAGATATTTGTAAGCTTCTATATTTTGTAAAATGACTTTCAGACAATGATTTTCCAAATATTTGCTTTAAAATCAAAGATTTTGAAAGTTGAACAGTCAGATGGAGTAGAGTTTGAATGTAGATTATTAGAAATAAGAACTTTATACTTTTAAATGTTTAAAATGCACTTCAGCACACCTTATGCTATTTTATCCTTATAGTTACCCTGTGAGATATTGTTTTCCTCATATTCTCGATGAAAAACCTAGAGCTCAGATGGATCAAACCCCTGACTGTTATCATGGTTCTGACAGACCTAGGACTCAGGTTCAGCCTTGAGTTCATCAGCCTCCTCCTTGCTACATCACCAGCACTGCTAAAAAGCAGTGTTTTAAAGCCCAGTTTTTGAGGTTGTGTTTTTTGGGGGGTGCGGGGTAAGCAAAATCTTTACTTCCAAGACCATATTTTTTTTTTTCCAGGTCCAGCATGATTTATTTAGTTTGTTGGCATGAAAGCATCTGTTATATAGTTCCCAAATGTGGATTTATAGATGTTATCAGAAGTCAGTTACAGGTTTAGTGAAGTGATTACACATGCACAGCATTCTTTTGATGTAAAAATTTAATGTACTGGGAAATGTAAATAAGTCAGGAGACAGACACTTAACAGACAATGTTTTAACACCTGATTCATTAAAACAGAGCAAAGAAATGCACTTTTAGATTAAAACATAGATTAACTGGTAGAGTTGTTTCTTCTGCTTGTGGACAATATAGGACCAATCTGTGATTTGTGATAAATATAAGAAGGAAAGATAGCCCAAGATTTGTGAAAGAGATTTGAACATTTCTTTCTAAAAATGATCCCCCAATATAAACAACATTAATGAACATTTCCTTTCCCTTTTCTGCTCCCTTATAATGAACATCAATTTAAACTGTGTGTCTGAAAGGTTTCTATGGAAAGCTATTTGCTAGTTTTGCTAAGGTCCATAATGGTTAAGGAAGCATGCTATTTATAATATAAGCTTTCACATGAGATGGGTTGATAGGGATGTGCGTGTTCAGTCGCTCAGTAATGTCTGACTCTCTGTGACCCCATGGACAGGCTCTTCTGTCCATGGAATTTTTAAGGCAAGAGTAATGGAGTGGGTTGCCATTTCCTCCTCCAGGGGATCTTCCCTACCCAGGGATCAAACCTGTGTTGCCTGCATTGGCAGGCGGCTTCTTTACCACTGAGCCACCTGGCAAGCCCACTTGCTAGGGATCAGTTCAGTCACCCAGTCGTGTCCATCTCTTTGCGACCCCATGGACTGCAGCACGCCAGGCTTCCCTGTCCATCACCAACTCCCGGAGCTTACTCAAACCCATGTCCATCGAGTCAGTGATGCCATCCAACCATCTCATCCTCTGTCATCCCCCTCTCCTCCTGTCTGCAAGGGATGTGGTGGTTTAGTCACTAAGTTGTGTCCAACTCTTGCGACCCCATGGACTGTAGCCTGCCAGGCTCCTCGTTCATGGGATTGTCCAGGCAAGAATTCTGGAGTGGGTTGTGATTTCCTTCTCGGGAGGATCTTCCCGACCCAGGGATCAAACCCAGATCTCCGTCATTGCAAGCAGAATCTTTACCTGCTGAACTACTAGGGAAGCCCTATGATAAGGGATAGCAGGAGATAACCTGCTAGGGATAAGGAGAGTTAAAAATTATTCTTTCTGAGAGGAAAGGCAATGAAAATGGAATAAAAACCTTCTGTGGGAAACCAGAGATGGACTTGGGAGTTCTCCCTACTTCTGCCCAAGTATGAGAAACCTAGTATGCAATCGTGTAGCATCCTTCCTGAGGGTGAGCCAGAGTTGGGCTGGAGAGTGCATGTACTTACCTGGCTCTCTGCTCTATCCTTCTGCTTCTAATAGGTCCTCTGTGATCAGCAGAAAGGGCTACCTATAATGAGGGGCGGAAGCTGCAAGGTGGTAGGTGTCCGTGTGCCAGAGTAGTCAACACACCCAAGCAAAGAAACTGAGCTTGAAGGGGTAAAATGTATCCTTTCAGACCACAGAATAAAGCCTTCTGTTGGGATTGTCAAGTTGTTGCAATAACACTAAAGTGATTATTTGATTTTGTAAAATTAAGATGATCTTTCCCTCTCTCCAGTTTGCCCTATCTCACCAGAGATGAAAGTCCTAGGTATTTTTACAGAATAGGCTAAACCTGTCTCCTTCCCAGGAGCCTAAATTCCCCATGTTCTAACATCAGTGGCTCCCTGTCTCTCTGGTGGATGCACCACTTAATTGCAGGTGAGAGCCGCTCTTCATCACTGAATTAACATTTTCCAGTTCCACTTTGCTCTCCAAAGAATGCTAGAATTATACGTCCAGAGCAGAGTTGAAAGTCTGGTGGCACACCTTTAAGATTTAAAAATTCTTGTTTCTGGAATACTTATGTATGTCAAATAATATGAAAGAAAATGAATAGAATTTTCACTCAAGCTTCCTTTCTCATGATCAACATAATAATATCCTTTGGGTATGTTTCTAAGCATGGCAAATCAATCAAGTATTAAATGAAAAGAAAGAAGAAATTTAAATTTAAAAAGAAAGAAGAAATTTAAGCTCATTAAAAAATTCAGCATTTTATGTGCAAATAAATATAGATTTATTTACATATGCATATGTCATATATTTTAGCTACAATTAGATGTGTTGATGGAAATTGTATTGTAGTGAATGCTGGCAGATAACATTCATTTTTAGGATTACAGTAAGGAAAATGGATTAACATTTTATTTGTATGTGAGAGAAGTTTTATTTTTACTTTCAGTGAAATGTTGGACCTTTAAAGCCTAACATAGATAAAATTTTCATTATTTTGGTAATACTTTTGCAGAAGGAATTTATTTTGGTCAAAAAATTAGTGTAATTGTTGTATTGATTGAAGCAGCCTCACTTTATAAGTGAATGAAGATGCATAATCATGTTGGTTTCTCTTAAGGATTAAATATCATCATCTTAATACTATACACCTGTATTTTGTTATTGTTGTTCAGTCCCTATGTTGTGTCCGACTCTTTGTGACTCCATGAACTGCAACACGCCAAACCTCTCTGTCCTTCACTATCTCCCTGAGATGGCTCAAACTCATGTCCATTGAGTCAGTGATGCCATCCAACCATCTCAACACCTGTATGGTATGCTATAGATTTTATAAATGTAAGAAATTTACTGGAGAATTTTCTTACTATAAGGCCCAAATCAGGGACACAAATTTACAAGACTAAAGAGTCTCAGTGGGAAAGGAAATAGAAAATATTAGCTCAAAATTTAGGTAATACAGACAGTTCCTCTCTCTGTTTTCTAGGTCTTTGGGGAATTTAGGAAAACATGAACTTATACCCTTCATAATCTGTGAATACAATATTCTCAAATTTCTGCTTTGCTTTATAGGAAATAAAAGAAGCACATTGAGCAAAGCACACAAATCACCTGCTGTGAAAGCACTATGGAAAGGTCCTATGACATTTCTTCAGTTTTCTCTAAAAAGAATTGAAGAGCTGATGAAATGTACTCTTAGGCCAAATAGTCCTTCAAGAACATGATTATAATTTGCTGCTGAGAGGTATGTATAAAACATGTGATGTCTGTTTACTATTTGTTTCCTCTTTCTAAACTAAACTAATGTGAAATAGTTTGAAAAAAATTTTTTAAGAAATGAGTGTGACTTCTTGTTGAAAACATAATTTATCATCTGAGTGCTGATGCCTGCTCATTTTCTTTATCTTGAGATAATGATGGTTCCTTGCCTGTCATGGTCCATCAATAACTCCAGCTACTACCATCTTCCCAATACACCAACTTCCCACATGGATCTCTTCTACTCGTCAGGCTGAGTAGTTGCCTTTATGTTTTCTTGTCTTAAAGATGTTAGCCTTGTTGGGGAGAAGATTAAAAAACAGTCTTCCTCTGATTGTGGTGATCATTTGGTGGTATACACAAAGATCAAATTTTTATGTTATATACCAGAAACTAATCTAGAATTATATACGAACTTTACCTCAGTTAAAAACAACCAAAAAAGCAAAGATCTTATTATCTTAGTAGCTTCCTTCTTTCTGTTACTTCCCAACCACAGGGCCATTACTGGACACCATGTCCACCCATCCGTTGGAATTAGGACTAAATATGGGAGAATACCATTCTGCTTGGCAGTCGGTTACGGTGTGTTTGGTCTGTGCCAAGAACTGTGGTGGGTTCAGGAGTGCACCGTGAAGAGTTAACCTGGTAAGTTTCAATGAAATCATTGTCTAAGCATCTGTGTCATGTTATCCTTCAGTACTATCTTGTTCACCTTGCTAGCTCCTTTCTTGTACACAAACTATTTAAGCTCTCCTACCTTCTGGGCTTGCTTCATACCTTTCCTCACTCTGTTCCTTTACCCTGGTAATATCTTTCTTTTTAACCACAGCCAACAACCCATATGTTTAGGAATATGGCTTGACTGCAACTCTCTAGAAAGCCTTTCTGAGCTGAGTGAGAAGAGTTACACCTATTGAACTATTTTTATTTTCCTAAATTACTAGATCACAAGAAACAATTCAACAAAGATCCCTTAATATTACCTGTAATCTGGGGGCAATGGGCATCCCTTGGATCCTTGACTAATTTTAAACTTATTTATAATTGATTGGTGATAAATATTCTGAGCTATTTTTAAAAAGAAAACCAATGCATTTGCAAAGGGTTTGGGGGATAATCTAATGGTTTATGGCAGATTTATATGTCTTAAGAATTATTTTGGAAGAAGTATTAGAACTGGGGCTCGAGAAAACTATAGAGTGCTCATATTTTTGCCTAAATAAAAAAAATTAAAAGTGATTTTTCTTCACCTGTCCCCACTGATAGCAAGAACTTATGTAGATTTATGTCTCAGAAAGTTGGACTATCATATCTGTGAAAATAGCAATAAAGAACATGGAAAATGTTGAAAAACTAAAGTATTTCTCTAGATCATTTAAATAATTTAAGAAACATGCACATTTGGACCTGGTCAGAATGTGGGAAGCTCTCCTCTTTTCCTCCTTAATTTTCTTTCCTTTTAGACTCTCCTCCCAAAACCATGCCTCCTAAATATCACTGCAGCTGAACTTTCCAGAAACTGGAAAAATTAAACCCTGGCTATCAAATAAATGACCACTTTTAACATCTCTGAAAGTACACTAAACCTTCTCTATCTCTTCTACTTAAACTTTCTATTCTACACAAACATTAAAATAAGTCCCACATTGAACTGATTCATAGTTTTTCTGTTCTCCCCTCCCCTTTATTATTGTTAATAGTAATACTATTTTTTCTACTATTCATTTTAAGCATGCAGTATTTCAATTACACTTAGATTAAATATTCTTTTATGTGATCAGGCCTTGAAACTTGACCACCATACATAGAAATGTTATGAAGAAATATATTTTAAGATTTACGAGTGACTTGCTACCATATAGCCTGTTTTAAGTGGGAAAATATTCCTAACAACACAAAGTTTCCTGTGTGGGTTTTATACCCAATTTTGTTAATTTCAATTAAAATTTGTTAATTTGTTAAATTTTACTCTGATGTTACTTTTTGGGACTGTTTTGAATTTCCCATCAGTTTAGTTCAGTTCAGTTGCTCAGTCATGTCTGATTCTTTGTGATCCCTTGGACTGCAGCAGGCCAGGCTTGCCTGTTCATCACCAACTCCCAGAGCTTACTCAAAGTCATGTCCATCAAGTCAGTGATGCCATCCAACCATCTCATCCTCTGTTGTCTCCTTCACTTCCCACCTTCAATCTTTCCTAGCATCAGGGTCTTTTTAAATGAGTCAGTTCTTCGCATCAGGTGGCCAGAGTATTGGAGTTTCAGCTTCAGCATCAGTCCTTCCAATAAATTCAGGACTGATCTCTTTCAGAATGGACTGGTTGGATCTCCTTGCTGTCCAAGGGACTCTCAAGAGTCTTCTCCAACACCACAGTTCAAAAGCATCAATTCTTTGGCGCTCAGCTTTCTTTATGGTCAAACTCTCACATCCATACATGACTACTGGAAAAACCATAGCTTTAACTAGATGGACCTTTGTTGGCAAAGTAATGTCTCTGCTTTTTAATATGCTGTCTAGGTTGGTCATGGCTTTTCTTCCAAGGAACAAGCATCTTTTAATTTCATGGCTGCAGTCACCATCTGCAGTGATTTTGGAGCTCAAAAAATGAATTTCCCATATTACTACCTAATTGACAGTTTCTGTATTACTACCTAATATCATTTTCAATATATGAAGTTATTAACAGTCTAGCTTGTAAATCAACTCTGATTAGTCTATGATAATTACTTGGATTAAATATTACTGTCTGAAGCAAGTGGTCTAGTACTTTTGATCTTTAAAGAATCCAAATTAGATTGATTGTTTATTCTGGTTGGATGGTAGATAATAGGCTTGTGAAATTTCAAACAGATTGGTTATACCATGTCAGTACATCATGATTTCCCAATGCTACCCACTGAAAACTCACTATGACTCCTTGCCCTCCAGCATCTTCTTCAGGGTGTTCTTTACTTCTGTGTTCCTCAAGCTATAGATCAGGGGATTGAGCATGGGAATTATAAGACTATAAAACACAGAGACCACTTTGTTGTACTTCCATGAATTCCCTGCTTTAGGTTGCCTTAGGTACATGAAAAATAATGTTCCATAAAAAATGATGACCACAGTGAGGTGGGAGGCACAGGTAGAAAATGCTTTGCACTTGCCTTCTGAAGACTGGATTTTTATAATGGAAAAAAGGATGCAAATGTAGGAGATGAGGACAGTCAAGAGGGATCCAGTGAGATTCACTGAAGAGAAGATCAAGAGCTGCTTTTCCTTGCTGTGGGTGTCAGAGCAAGAGAGGGCAAGGAGAGGGGGGTCAGCACAATAGAAATGGTGGATGATGTTGGAGTCACAGAAAGACAACTGGAAAGTCAGAACTGTCTGTATCACAGAGTTTAGGAAACCATAGGTATAGACCCCGATCGCCAACTCCTTGCAGACCCTCTGAGTCATAATGGCTGTGTAAATCAGGGGATTGCAGATGGCCATGTAGCGGTCATAGGCCATTGTGGCCAAGAGGAAGCATTCGGTGGTGGCAAAAGCACTGGAGAAGTAGAGCTGGGCAAAACATCCTGAAAAGGAGATAGTTTTTTTCTTCACCAATAAATTTTGCAGCATCTTGGGTCCAATGGAAGAGGAGTAACAAAGATCAATGAAAGCCAGGTGGCTGAGGAAATAGTACATGGGGGTGTGGAGCCTGGAATCCATCCTGATGAGCAGAATCATGCCAAGGTTTCCCACTATGGTGATGAGATAAATGACCAGGAATACCACAAAGAGAGGAAGCTGAAGCTCGGGACAGTCTGTGAATCCCATGAGGACAAATTCTGTCACTGTGGTATGGTTGCCTCTTGCCATCTTGTTCTTTCTCTTGCTGAAAAAAGAAAATATGGCTTCAAGATGATTAGATATTTACAAACAAAAGCTTCTTACCTCTTTGTTCCAGTACAAGATGACCAAAATTTGGGTTTGCAATCCCAGTGATTAAGAGCTGTCATTTAGCTTTACTCTACTAAAACAGACACAAAAATGTCTGAACTCATTCATTTTCTCTTTTGATGGAGAGTTACAGATTGACCTCTAAGTTAGTGGCACCAAGTTACACTCCCAAAAATTTTGTACAAGAATATTGGTTTTCCCACAAACCTAGTGCTATCAAATTTTAAACCTTGGCCACTGTGATGGTAAATATTGGTAACTCATGTCTCTTGATTTGTGTCTTTTTTAGCATTTTTCAACCAATTATTTGCATGTATTTTTTTCTATGCTTGGTAAATTCAATTCTTCTACTAACTTTTTATTTAGTTGTTTGCATTCTAAGCATTTTATTTACAGGTCTCTTTATTAAGGAGATCAGCCATTTGATATATGTATTACAAGTTCTTTTTTGGCTTGCCCGAGTCCTTCATTGTTGGTATGGTAATTTTTCTTTGTGCGGTGTATAATAAATCTTAAGTGATTTGATGTCAAATTTAGCTTTTCCTTTTAAATTCTGATCTCTGTGATAGGATTGGTTAAGCCTTCCCGAATTTAAAATTATTAAAATAATAATCTCTTTCTATTCTAGAGCTTTATTAGATTTCCTTTTTATATTACAGTGTCTGAATTTTCTGGAGTTTAATTTTGATGTAAGGATTTAGGTAAGGAGCCGCGGCTGTGCTTTGCTGAAGCAGCCGTGAAGAGATACCCCACACCCAAGGTAAGAGAAACCCAAGTAAGATGATAGGTGGTGCAAGAGGGCATCAGAGGGCAGACATACTGAAACCATACTCACAGAAAACTAGTCAATCTAATCACACTAGGACCACAGCCTTGTCTAACTCAATGAAACCAAGCCATGCCTACAGGGCAACCCAAGACAGGCGGGTCATGGTGGAGAGGGCTGACAGAATGTGGTCCACTGGAGAAGGGAATGGCAAGCCACTTCAGTATTCTTGCCTTGAGAACCCCATGAACAGTATGAACAGGCAAAATGATAGGATATCAAAAGAGGAACTCCCCAGGTCATTAGGTGCCCAATATGCTACTGGAGATCAGTGGAGCAATAAGTCCAGAAAGAATGAAGGGATGGAGCCAAAGC
>SJYT01044974.1:153032-170114 GCA_006410635.1 Cephalophus harveyi
CCTGTCTCTTATACACTAGTCAATTCTCTTGTTTTCTTTACCAATGCAAATTCATATAATATGAAAAAGATATGAAATTCTTCCCTCATTTCTATATACTATCTCATTCTTCTCTCTCCTCTACTTGTATTGGCTAGTACTTCCAGAACAATGTAAAAAAAAGTAGTGATAATAGCGGCAGTTTTTACCTTTAAAGTTCTTAAAGAATGCTTCAGGAATACATAGAAAGAGATAACATCCAATATAATATAATTGGTGTTTGAGAAAGACAAGGCATTAAAGAACTACAAATAACTAGTGTGGTTAGAAAATAGGCTTTCCAGGAGTAGGCCCACCTTTGACACTGGCAGGATCCAAGGTAAGAAAACCAAATGGAGGCCCATGTATCATTTGCTTAGATATTAAAAGTCAGAAAATAAAGCTAACAAATTAATAAAATACATCTTATCTTTCACTCTTAATAAATACACTGGTTTTTTTTGTTTGTTTGTTTCACAAATGATATTATACATGAAGGGAGAATTCTTGGGATGCTTGCCTCTCTAAGCTGGAATGAGGTGGCACAGGGAAAACCTGTGTCCAGCCGTACACGTGGCTGCGCAAGCTTAGACAGGCCAGCCTGCATGAACACCCTCTGTTCACATCCTGCAAACAGCCATCCCTTGGCTCTCCTTGAGGCCTACGCATGTGAGCATCTGTAGTGTGGTTCATGCTTACTAGGTGATCTGGGAAAGAAACTCCCATAGATTTTGGGAGTAAGCTAGAGGCTGTTTGGGCCAGGAATTTGAAGGTCTTGTTACTTGGATGAGCTTGAAGGAGTGGATAGGATGGACTGTGGGTGGACACATCCCTTTGGCCTTGTCCAGTGGGATATGGTGGAGTAGGAAGAGGCATAGAGTTGCCCTAAAGAATGGAACCAAGGCGGGGTCCCCTTTGTTTGAATCTAAGGTCTGTACTTGAATAATGAGAAACATGGCTAGAAACTGGTGCTTGACTGACATTGTTTTCAAGTCTGAAAGATCAGGATAATGATAACCTAAGAGCTGATCATTTAATTTTACCTTGTCTCTTTCCCAGAAGATATAATACAATTTAAATACACACACATCAAAATTAATATCATAGAATTCAAAAGTTGAAACATAATTGAGGGGGAAAAGGGAAGCAAAATTTCTCTCTGTATTTACATAACAATGTTACTGAGAGCTAGTACTTTTAATAGATATAGAATGAGCTAGGAGTGGAGTTGGAGGGAAGGATGTTGAATTCATTTTGAGGGGATGGAAGCATCTATTACACAGTCAGAGCTCATGATACTGATTTGGGAATCATCAATGGACAGAGGATGCTAAATGCTGTAGGGACCAATGAGATCATTTGGGGAAAGAGAAAGAAGTAACAGCAAGGATTCAAGGACACACCTTTGGAAAGTGTATCTTTAAGGGTTAGGGAAAAGAGCAGCAATCTTAGGTGTCCCAAGATCTTCAGATGAGCTTCAGAAAATGGTCTGGAACCTTTTAAACATGGTAGTTTCTGACACTTCTCGCATATGGCAGAGGTGAACCCGTTTTGTTGTGGTCTTCTATCTCTCGATAACAGTCTTAAAACAAACCGAAAAACCTTGAGATCTTTAGGTACTGCGTATAAACAATCTTAGTAAAGTATTTGTTGTTCTGGATTCTGTGCCATCTAAATGCAGGAAAACATTCTTTTGAATTCATTTCTAGAATTTGTTAAGTCCTCCCACCTCATTCAAGTAGTATTCAGTTCAGTTCAGTTTAGTCACTCAGTCGTGTCTGACTCTTTGTGACCCCATGAACCACAGCACGCCAGGCCTCCTTGTCCATCACCAACTCCTGGAGTTCACTCAAACCCATATTCATCGAGTCGGTGATGCCATCCAACCATCTCATCCTCCATCACCCCCTTCTCCTCCTGCCCTCAATCTTTCCTAGCATCAGGGTCTTTTCCAATGAGTCAGCTCTTCGCATCAGGTGGCCAAAGTATTGGAGTTTCAGCTTCAACATCAGTCCTTCCAATGAACACCAAGGACGAATCTCCTTTAGGATGGACAGGTTGGATCTCTTTGCAGTCCAAGGGACTCTCAAGAGTCTTCTCCAACACCACAGTTCAAAAGCATCAATTCTTTGGCACTCAACCTTCTTTATAGTCCAACTCTCACATCCATACATGACCACTGGAAAAACCATAGCCTTGACTGGGTAGACCTTTGTTGGCAAAGTAATGTCTCTGCTTTTTAATATGCTCTCTAGGTTGGTCATAACTTTCCTTCCAAGGAGTAAGCATCTTTTAATTTCATGGCTGCAATCGCCATCTGCAGTGATTTTGGAGACCAGAAAAATAAAGTCAGCCACTGCTTCCACTGTTTCCCTATCTATTTGCCATGAAGTGATGGGACCAGATGCCATGATCTTAGTTTTCTGGATGTTGAGCTTTAAGCCAACTTTTTCACTCTTCTCTTGCACTTTCATCAAGAGGCTTTTGAGTTCCTCTTCACTTTCTGCCATAAGGGTGGTGTCATCTGCATATCTGAGGTTATTGATATTTCTCCCGGCAATCTTGATTCCAGCTTGTGCTTCCTCCAGCCCAGCATTTCTCATGATGTACTCTGCATATAAGTTAAATAAGCACGGTGACAATATACAGCCTTGATGTACTCCTTTTCCTATTTGGAACCAATCTGTTGTTCCATGTCCAGTTCTAACTGTTGCTTCCTGACCTGCATACAGGTTTCTCAAGAGGCAGGTCAGGTGGACAAGTACTGTGATGGTTCTCAACTCAAACTGAGTAATGGAAAGGTTTAATAACTCTGGAGGAAACCAAAAAGCCAGTGGGCAGATTCCAGTTTATTCAACAGCTCTTGTGTTATAGAAGGTTTTTAACATGTTAGCTGTTATAGAAATGGTTGCGTATTTGCCTCTGAAGTTTCCAAGACATGGTTAATGCATTCTATTCTAATTTCTAGATTTTTAAAGTTTTCTTTTCTATTAGGTCAATATTGAATCATTATTTATCCTATGGAGATGCTTGTCTGCATTCAAAAAAGTTTCTAATTGGGTATTCTTTCTTAACAGTTTTCAACCCAGTACACTCTCTGATTTTCTTCAAGGGCAATTAAGATTGAGGTTTATAGATAACATTAATGTTTAGTCTATTACTTCTTAGAATATAGAGCTACACCTGATGATAAATTCCAGAAACAAGTATCTAATAATAAATGTTTGACCCATCATTTTCTATCAAAGAGAAAGTTTATGATCACTTAAAAAAAATAAAATACTGAGTATTGTGGTTTGATTACTCTCAAACTGGCTAATAATAACTGATGATTATTTGAATACTTGTGCCGAGACTGATTATTTTTACATGTATCATTCTGTTTAATGAGTAATGGTCATTTCTTCTATTTTCTTCATGAGGAAATTGATACACAGAAATGTTCATCAGTTTTTCCAAATTTGCAGAGCAGATGAGCCAGAATTTGAAACTAGTTAGGCTGATTCAAGTTAGGCTGGAATCAAGATTGCTGGGAGAAATATCAATAACCTCAGATATGCAGAAGACCCCACACTTAGAGTAGAAAGTGAAGAAGACCTAAAGAACCTCTTGATTAAGGTGAAAGAGGAAAGTGAAAAAATTGGCTTAAACTCAACATTCAGAAAACTAAGATCATGGCATCTGGTCCCATCACTTCATGGCAAATAGATGGGGAAGCAATGGAAACAGTGACAGACTTTATTTTCTTGGGCTCCAAAATCATTGCAGATGGTGACTGCAGCCATGAAATTAAAAGATGCTTGCTCCTTGGAAAAAAAGGTATGACCTACCTATATAGCATATTAAAAAGCAGAGACATTACTTTGCCAACAAAGGGCCATCTTGTCAAAGCTATGGTTTTTCCAATGTCATGTGTGGATGTGAGAGTTGGACTCTAAACAAAGCTGAGTGCTGAAGAATTGATACTTTTGAACTGTGGTGTTGGAGAAGACTCTTAAGAGTCCCTTGGACAGAAAGAATATCCAACCAGTCCATCCTAAAGGAAATCATTCTTGAATATTTATTGGAAAGACTGTGTCCACCCAGAGTCCATCCTATCCACTCCTTTCAGCTTCAGTATTGAAGCTGAAACTCCAATACCCTGGCCACCTGATGCGAAGAACTGATTTATTTGAAAAGACCCTAATTCTGGGAAAGATTGAAGGCAGGAAGAAAGAGGGATGACAGAGGATGAGATGGTTGGATGGCATTACCGACTTAATGGACATGAGTTTGAGGAACCTCCAGGAATTGGTGATGGACAGGGAAGCCTGGCGTGCTGCATTCCATGGGGGTCGCAAAGAGTCGGACATGACTGAGCAACTGAACAGAACTGAGGCTGATTCCAGAGCCCTCAGCCTAAACTATACTTCCTCCCCACTTATGATTCCTCAATATTTATATGTTTTGTAATCTTGTTTTTATTATTATTTTTTTTAATTTAGACTCCTAATGAGAAAATGAGTTCAGTAATACTTCTTAGTTTGCTCAGATACTTTTAACACTTATTGTTGTGTTTAACTGATACATTGAAATTTAATAATTCAGAGTATTGTGTTTTTCCTTTCTTTGTTTGAACAATTCAAACAATTAAGAAATATTCTTAACCCCTGGAAAGCAGGGGCACGTGAAATACTTTGAGAATCTGACGAAACCTAAGTATCGCTTCCTAGGAAAGTTTTACTCACGTAAAATTTTGCATGTGATTTCATAGCGTTCATGAGTTTGTCAGGTCCCTGATAAGGTTTCCTCATAGATTAATATACCAATAAAACCCCCAGCTTTTCCCAGCCAGAGTCAACCAATCCTTCCCCATTTGCTTCTCTGACAGAAGAAAAACACCCCTGTTCTAAAGCCCCATTCTGTCCAGTCCCAGAACTGACACTCTTATCTCAACTACCTTATAGTCTCTGTTACAACAGCCTTGGGAGTGAAGACTACTTACTGGTACCTCTCAGACAATCAGTCAGGATTCCTAATCCCCTGGAAAGGTCCACTTAGAGCATTTCCAATCGGAAGAATGAGCTTCTTCATGTCTGACTGGAAGGCTTGGTTTCTGTGTTCCACATCCACAAACTGTGAGTATTTATAAAGTTAAAGTATAATGAGTATGTTATCTCCTGTTATTTTACCACTTCCTGGGTACCAAGGGAATTGTTTAAATAGAGTTTCTGGAATACTACCTTTGGGAATTAAAATCCTGAATCATCCTGGTAACTAATGATGACTCAGGCTATGATGCTTTTGTGCACGTTCTTAAGATGACTTGCAAGTCCAGAAATTTTGGTGTGATACTTGGAGATAACCTTCCTGCTCTTGGAAGGACATCTTCAATGGATGGATGGCCTTGAAGTTGTGGCTGAGGTGAGAGCCTAGTGAGGGCTTTATAGAGGACTAAGTAAGGTTATGCACGGAGAAGGCAATGGCACCCCACTCCAGTACTCTTGCCTGGAAAATTCCACGGACGGAGGAGCCTGGTAGGCTGCAGTCCATGGGGTCGCGGTGTCAGACATGACTGAGAGACTTCCCTTTCACTTTTCACTTCATGCATTGGAGGAGGAAAAGGCAACCCACTCCAGTGTTCTTGCCTGGAGAATCCCAGAGACAGGGGAATCTGGTGGGCTTCCGTCTATGGGGTCGCACAGAGTCGGACACGACTAACGTGGCTTAGCACCAGCAGCAGCAAGGAAGGTTATGCAAAGGTTGTGTGACTAGGAATCACATATGGGACATTTTTGCTTGCAAAGAAAAGATGGTTTTAGCTAGCATATTTATTTTCCCCCTTTTGTAGTGAAGAGAAAAGCACTTTTTATTTTTCTTGTTACATATTTTGTGTTGAATCAAATTAAGGAATGAAATCATATTCAAAACCAGTGAAGTGAAATTGTCAGTTGCTCAGTCATGTCTGACTCTTTGCAGCCCATGGACTATAGCCCACCAGCTCTTCCATCCATGGAATTCTCCAGCCAAGAACTGGAGTGAGTAGCCATTTCCATCTCCAGAAGATTTTCCTGACCCAGTGATCAAACCCAGGTCTCTTATGTTGTAGGCAGATTATTTACCATCTGAGCCACCAGGGAAGCCCAGTCAAAATCAGGTCAGTGACTAAATGTTTAATGGTCCCATAAGCCTGCTTCCCTTTTTTTCTCCCTTCCCCATTCTGTTCTGGAGTGAAATTGGGGCAATATCCAGGTCAATGTTTTAATGTATCTGGTCTTTCCTCATGGCCACTAGGGAAAAAGATATTAGAACCTGATACTCTAGGTCATTAATTGCAGTGATTTAACACAGCCGTTGAAGTACTGCTGCAAAGAACATTGCCCCAACCTCAGTATTCAAAGCAAGGCAGGTCTAAGGTGAGAGCGTTCTCCAATTAGAACCTATGTTTTCCATCCCTCAGCATTTCCCAAGTCCATTGACTCACACCAAAGAGGAGGAAGCGGGTACAGAAGTGTGTTCATGTCAGACCTGGTGGCATGGTGCTAGTGGCCTCTCCTGGTCAATTTTGTCCTGGTAGCAATGGCACCCCACTCCAGTACTCTTGCCTGGAAAATCCCATGGACAGAGGAGCCTGGTAGGCTGCAGTCCATGGGGTCGCTGAGTCAGACACGACTGAGCGACTTCACTTTGACTTTTCACTTTCATGCATTGGAGAGGGAAATGGCAACCCACTCCAGTGTTCTTGCCTGGAGAATCCCAGGGATGGCGGAGCCCCGTGGGCTGCCATCTGTGGGGTCGCACAGAGTCGGACACGACTGAAGCGACTTAGCAGCAGCAGCAGCAGGTAAATCTAAAACTATTCATTCTGGTTTAAAGGGGAGAATTTCTAGATTATCTCCTATATAGAGTATGTAAGTTTGATTTGCTAATTGAAGAAGTCCATGATCAAATGCCATATTTGATCACAACCAGCTTACCCTGACAATAAGCAATGGGACATCTATGCACGTCTATCTTGAATAGTGACTTAGAGAGCTGGAGTAAGGGACAGAAGTAGAGGGTCAGCTAAACTACTGCCAAGGATCACATTTTGTGTCTAGTCCCAGTTCAGATGATAATCAATGGATGTTTACTGAGAATTGATTTTCTGCTGGAATTTTCTTTTCATAATAAGCCAATTGTAGGGATGGAATATCTGAGGGGAAAGTCAACCAGCCCTCCTAAATTCTATCCTTGCATAAAGCAAATGACACTGTGTACATCACCTGGTAGAATGCCTATCAGGGAAAAGATAAGGAGAGAAACTGATGCTGTAGGTCTTACAGAGCTGAGGAGAACTGACTGTGGTCCTTTTGAGTCAGAATTTACACTATGCTGAATTGCTCAGCCAAACTGGAAAAGAAAAGTTCTAAGTCTGGGAGCATCAGATAGTCGCCAATGAGGTTCTAAAGAAGAGAAGAGTGTCTTTAAGGATCTGCTGGGTCATGAGTTTAATTCCAGTTTTTAGGAAAGACTTGTGTTAAAGGAAAGGGCACATGTTTTTTCATGCATTCAGCTTGAGATACACTTTGAGAAGGAGCCTTCTGTAGGTGTGAAAGAATCTTGGTAAGTTAACTCTTAAAGTGTCAGTGTCAAAACCACTGATACTTTGTTCAACCACATTCAGGAACCCATATGAACCTGATGATTCTTTTGCCAAACTGTGAGTTAGTGAATGCTCCGAATTACCATGTTTGCCCTAGAGAAGCTGATGTTCTGCTTGCGTTTGGTTTGAAGTTTTATTGCACATTTATATTCCCCTTGATGAAATGTTCCCATATTAATACAGTGTATTAATAATACATAAATGAATGAATAAATGAAGGAATAAATGAAGCAACTAAGAATGTCCACTTTTAATTTTCTCCTAGTGTGACCAAAATTTAAACAGGCCTAGAAGAAATATTGGTGTTAGCATTTGAGTAAACAAATTCAACCTTCAGGAAAAAGAAAGGCATTTGCACTCCTGTATTTACTATCTGTGTATTTGTGAGCTGTGACTTCCCATAAAATAGCTTATCTATCTGGATTGAGGAAAGTCTCTTCTTTTTATGACTGAGAAAAGAGATGCTCTGGGCTGTGATTACACTGGAGATATTGCAATTCAAATGTTTGATTGTTTTGTATTTGTCTGAGACTGAGATGAAAGACTGATATGATATCAACATACTGATCCATGATTTGTTCAATAATGTACTATAACAAAAAATGGTCTTCCAAGAACGTGATTTAAGCAGAACTTGGAAATTACAATTTACTGGATATGTGTTTTCCTTTAGATAGAAAAACTCATAGATGAGAGTAGCTCAAACATTTTGCATGTACTACATAAGATCAAAAAGGTGCATTTTGTGGTTTGAGAAATGAATACATTTTGTATTTATCACCCGTGGGCCCCACAGAGTGTAACAGAGAAAAAAGGAATGGCATGAAGAAAATTGTAATTTGAGAAACCAGTAGATAAAGAAACACTAAGCTTATTTTCTTATATGGACTATTACTCTTGTGTCATGTAAAACATCTTGGTTTTCTGAATTTGATAATTATTTTTGTATTCAAACATGTTATCTCAGTGTCCAAGGCCAGGTGATACCAAGCAGATTGGACCCCAGTTCAGCTTAATTGTTAATAGCAAGTCCTGCTTTCCTTTGATGCACATACAACAGTCTTTTCTTTTGGTGCTGTTTCTGGGAAATTCCTTTCCTTGAACTGCCTTGAGGTGTGTTAGAGAGGGTTTGGCATGTTTATTGTTATTGCTGTTGTTCAGTAGCTCAGTTGTGTCCAACTCTTCACAAACCCATGGACTGCAGCACACGAGGCTTCCCTGTCCACTATTTTCCAGAGTTTGCTCAAACTCACTGAGTTGGTGATGCCATCCAAGCATCTCATCCTCTGTCATCTCCTTCTCCTCCTGCCTTTGATCTTTCCCAGCATCAGTGTCTCTTCCATCATTTGGCTCCTCACTTCAGGTGGCCAAAGTATCGGAGCTTCAGCTTCGGGTTCAGTCCTTCCAGTGAAATCAGTCAGGGCTGATTTCATTTAGGATGTACTGGTTTGATCTCCTTGCTGTCCAAGGGACTCATAAGAGTCTTCTCTAGCACCACAATTGGAAAACATGCCTATGGCCTTGGTTATCTGCTCCAAGTTAGGATAAGACTTGAACCAGTTTGTTTTGGAATATTAGAGAGAAAAATTGGATAGGAATGAGAGGTGGAAGATGTAGCTAAAAAAAAAAATACAAAAAAACTTCAGAGGGTAGAATCCTTGGGACTAAAATCTTAGATATCTGGGAGATAAAAACAATCCCAATAGTATTAGTGATATTTACATAAATATAATTTTAAAAATCAGTGGTAAAGAATTTACCTGTCTTTGCAGGAGATGTGAATTCGATCCCTGGGTCAAGATGATCCCCTAGAGAAGGAAATGGCAACCCCTCCAGTATTCTTGCCTGGGAAATCCCATGGGCAAAAGAGCTTGGTGGGTTATAATCCATGGGGTCACAAAAGAGTCGGATACAACCTAGTGACTAAACAACAACAACAAATTTAAAAAAACAACAACTGTTCTCCTTTGAGCAAAATCTCTAACCGCTAACAGCTTGAGTCAGCGTGTGTAAGAAAAGAAATGGATGATGGTCCAGTCAGCAAAGAGCAGCAGAGAGCCTACTGTTGTGTATGTCCTTGAACTCAGGTAAGCCCAGGCCAGAAGATTATTCCAGACTTCTTTAGACACCATGATCACATAGCTCACAAGGCAACTGATAGACATGGATCAGCCATACGATACTCTGGTTAGGAGACAATGAACCCTGTTGAGTGGAACATGTAAGAAATGAATCTGTATAAAGGAATCCATCATGATAATAGTTGTTCTCTGAAAGATGAGACTGTACAGCGCCCTGAGAGAATGACAGCCTGCTATATAGACTAAAATGTGCAAGGGGCAAGATAAATTCCAGTCTAATTGGAGTAATCAGGATTGTCTCCTGTTTCCAGGCAAGAATGATGTCATTCAATGCTAAGAAAAACACAGAGAGAGGCCTTTGATGTTCTTGATTTTCTAGAACTCAGAGAGGAGGTGCTTCAGTCTAGTGCACAGAATTTCTCCAGTTATTTTGTTTGTTCATGACTTTTTTTTTCACCTGGGGGAAAAATAAGAAAATAGCAGAAACTGAGGAAAATAATGAGTAATCAGAGAGACTGAGATTAGACGTAAACAGATTGCTTTCAGCACATTTTTGGTGTTAGTTCTGCAAGCATAACTCTCACATTGTTAGTGTGTACAATCAACATAATGCTGTATTTCCTCCTTTTAATCTCATCACAAACATTATCAAGTCCTCTTTCTCTCACCCCCTCCCTTGAATTACACTGCAGGCGTACATTCTGATAATACCATTTACATTTGAGCCTAATTTTAACAATTGACTTTTGAAGAATAAAAATGTCCTGATAAAAGGGTGGCTTATGAAAGTGTTCAGTGGAAGGAATTCTGGTATACATTATGGTTTGATATAATTAAGATATTAAAATATAACAGGCGTGGGGTACTGTTGATGTCATACAATTTAAAGTATAATGATAAAAGGAATAAAGATGAATGAATGAATAATAAGATAAGACGTTGATATTTGACTGATACTCTAGGTGTGTCCTCCTCCCACAAAGACATTGCCAAGTCACTGCCAAGTCACTTCAGTTGTGTCCGACTCTGTGTGACCCCATAGACAGCAGCCCACCAGGCTCCCCCGTCCCTGGGATTCTCCGGGCAAGAACACTGGAGTGGGTTGCCATTTCCTTCTCCAATGCATGAAAGTGAAAAGTGAAAGTGAAGTCGCTCAGTCATGTCCGACCCTCAGCGACCCCATGGACTGTAGCATTCCAGGCTCCTCTGTCTATGGGATTTTCCAGGCAAGAGTACTGGAGTGGGGTGCCATTGCCTTCTCCACCACAAAGACATTAAAAGATAATAAAACATCTATTGCTAGACTGAACCCTCACATCCTTTTTGTCTTGCTCATTTCAATAAGACTTTGTATGAAAAATGTACTTTTTTGACCAACTGAATACCTATACTATAGCATTAATTAATTTATTCATGTTTCAAAGCTATTGTTACATAATAGATTCTATAACTGTCTCCCTTCTATTTTCTGATTTATTTTAACTTATTCACAAATGCATATAGTCAAATAAAAAGGTCTTTCTGCTTCTGTCCAGGTACCTTTTAATTCATTTTTTTGCACATATTTCATGTTGCTTTTGCATTTATCATTACACTATTATTTGTTTGGATGGTTCTCCCCCAAGTACTTAATTTGTAAAGCTTCAAACTTACTTTGTCAACATACTCTATAACACACTTTAGCTCAGGATGTGACTCATCTAGGAGATTGTTTTGAAGCCTGTTGACCCTCGAATGAAACCTGACCAGTAGCCTTCTCAGTGGTGGGGCAAGCTATTCAGACAGTACTCACCAGTCATTGGCAAAGCAATTAGTAGAGATTTTAGAAATTTTATTTAAAATGCCAGTTTTGTTAAATTTCAAAAAGTTAAGTAGTTTCAGTCCCTAAAGGGGAAGAATGGGTATTTCTCTAGTATTTATATTTCTGTTTGAATACATATATATATTTAAGAATTAATGACATCCCCTGTACTCTGGGGATAAGAGTAATGACATGCCCCCATTATCTGGGGATGCGGCATGTGTTTGCAGATGTGTTTGCTGGGGAGGCAGAGATGGTGTCTCACCTATGAGTCCTCTGGGGCTAGTCTTCAATTTTGCAACTCAGCTTCAGTTCCAGATATAGGAGATGTGAATCCCTGGACTAATCTTCAGACTCACCATGGTCTCTAAAATTGTCTATGAGGGAAAGCTGCTCTGCTCCCCAAGGAGTCATTAAAACCATTTACTCTGAGTTGACTAATCCAAACCCAAGTCTGGTTTCAGGAAAACAACTTTCACATCTAAAGTAAGTCATTGCTCTAATGAGCTTGAAAATACATTTGTTTATGACTGTAATATGATGTCAGCCATGATTTCAATCAGAGTCAGCTGTTCAGTTCAGTTCAGTTCAGTCGCTCAGTCGTGTCCGACTCTTTGCGACCCCATGAATCGCAGCACGCCAGGCCTCCCTGTTCATCACCATCTCTCGGAGTTCACTCAGACTCACATCCATTGAGTCAGTGATGCCATCCAGCCATCTCATCCTCGGTCGTCCCCTTCTCCTCCTGCCCCCAATCCCTCCCAGCATCAGAGTCTTTTCCAATGAGTCAACTCTTCGCATGAGGTGGCCAAAGTACTGGAGTTTCAGCTTTATGTGGCAGACTAGAGAGAGAAAAAAAATCCAGACCCCATGTGGTTGAGTTGCTGAATCAAGTTTCTCCTGAACATGATGCTACCTCTGGCCTTTCTGAATATATAAGCATGTAAGTTTCCTTTGTTTTGTAAGCACTGCAAGATAGGATTTCTGTTACTTGAGATGGAAAATATCTGAGATACAAGTGAACACCCACCCAGCTGGTGTTCCCTTGCAGTGAAGGGCACTATTCCCAAAGCTCTCATGGTATCAGCTCATCCGTCTTGCTCCCTGTGAAATGTCCAGTGCCTACCAGAATAAGTGGCACGTGATGACGCATTCAACAGAGTTTTCCTAATGAAACAGATTGTCAGTGTTTGATTGATGTTGTGTGTTGAAACAGTTGTGGCCAAAAGAAAGACTCTCTGCTCTTAGTGACACACAAATACTGTATGAGGTGAGAGGGAAAGCTGCTTTCCTATTGTACTTAGGTCTTATTCTTTCAAAGGGAAAATCAAATCATGGGTGGATTTGAGGGACCTATGGGCAGCTCTCTGTCTCATGATGTCTCCCTTGGGTTGAAAAAGGCCCAGTTCCTCAGGACTGAAGATCAGTCACACGACTGTCTCCTACTGATTTCAGGTGGCCTCGGCCTGCTGTGACTTGAAGCAGGATTTTGGTTCCTTGGTCAGAGGTTGAAGTCAGGCCATGTCAGTGAGAGTACCTAATCCTAGCCACTTCACCAGTGGTCAGCAACAAGGCCCTGCCCCGTACAACTTTGCAGAAAATTAATTTCCACAAAGAAACTGAAAGCAGTGAAACAAGTGAAGTCTTTCTTAGGAGGAAGAAGAGTACATATGGATAGACATAAAGGCAGGCTCAGAGAGGGAGTCATACCCTCAGGGTAGCTCAGATGATTAATACGGGGCATTTTTTCTGGGTTTCCTTTGGCCAGTCATTTTGCTTTGCCTGGTTCTGAGTCCGTGTTTGGTTTATCACAGGGTCCTCCCAAGTGTGCGTGTATATTTCTTAGCCAAGGTGAATTCTAGTGAAGAGGCCTGTGGGTAGGCTGACATCACTCCCTTTTTGGCCTGCAAAGAGCCTCTCTGCTCAAGTATAGTCAGCAAGATCTCCTTGACCTCGAGAGTGAGAAATATGTCATCTCTTATCTAGGCAGGGCTCAGCTCCTCCTCCTCTTCGTCTTGGAGTATCTGTCCCTAGATACAGGGCTGCAGCCACTCAGCCTGGGACCCATAGATCTCCTGCCTCGTACCATGTACTGCAGTTCGTTTATTTAGAATGAAAATGAAAATCTATAGTCTTTTAATGATAGTATTCTAGCAGCTCTAACATTATCTTTAATTCTATGCTTATTTGTTTTATTTTTATTTACAAATTAAAGTGTAAAAGTTCGTAATCCATGGTAGTTTTGTCACTGACTTCTGTCCAGCTCTTTGCAGCCCTATTGACTGTAGCCCACCAGGCTCCTCTGTCCATGGGATTGGCCAGTCAAGATTACTGGAGTGGGTTGCCATTTCCTTCACATCTCCCCCTACCCCCATTTTAAATAAAGATCAGAATGAAATGTGATGCCATTGATCACTGAAACGCTTAAAAATAAGGGAAGGGAATTTTCTTTTAAAAAGCAAGGGAACTTTGCAAATCATTGAGCAATCCACTGACTACCATGAGTTGTGCTCATATTGTCAAAAAGAGAAGCAGGCGTGAATGAGGGGCAGGAAAACAAAGGTGTGATTTTTTTTTTCCCCCTATGTAGCTGAGGATCTGAGTGGAGCTACTTAAATAGTGTGCATACTGACAATAAGTGTCCAGGTTGAAAAAAGTTTCCTAGAGAAAGGTCATAAAATCAATCAAGACAGCAAATGCCATCTGAAGGGATTAAGATTGATGAAAATTAAACAATGTAAACATTCCAGGTCTTCCTTCCTCTGCAGAATGTTTAATGAAGTCTCTGAAGGGGACGGGAGGTGTGGATCTAAACAGAATGCTTTTTGCCGGGCTCCTCTGCGTCTCCCTCCTTGCTGACTGAGTCGGGCCTCTGGGGAGCAGCACTGAACTGGAACAGGCGGCACCTACAGGGGATGGGCTGGGAGGGCTTGGCCCGACTGCAGAGGGGTCTACAGAGTCCATCATCAAGATACTGAGGCTGAGCGTCTGGTGCTCCCATCCTATTTCTGGACACCTGCATCCAAGGATAGTGAATGAGGCTCCCCCGTGGCAATGACTGTGGCCATAGATCCAGCCTCTAACTAGGTGACAATATACAGCCTTGACGCACTCCTTTTCCTATTTGGAACCAGTCTGTTGTTCCATGTCCAGTCCTAACTGTTGCTTCCTGACCTGCATACAGATTTCTCAAGAGGCAGGTTAGGTGGTCTGGTATTCCCATCTCTTTCAGAATTTTCCACAGTTTATTGTGATCCACACAGTCAAAGGCTTTGGCATAGTCGATAAAGCAGAAGTAGATGTTTTTCTGGAACTCTCTTGCTTTTTCCATGATCCAGCGGATGTTGGCAATTTGATCTCTGGTTCCTCTGCCTTTTCTAAAGCCAGCTTGAACATCAGGGAGTTCACGGTTCACGTATTGCTGAAGCCTGGCTTGGAGGATTTTGAGCATTACTTTACTAGCATGTGAGATGAGTGCAATTGTGCGGTAATTGGAGCATTCTTTTGCATTGCCTTTCTTTGGAGAAGCTCTATACAGTCAACAAAAACAAGGCCGGGAGCTGACTGTGGCTCAGATCATGAACTTCTTATTGCCAAATTCAGACTCAAATTGAGTCAGCTGTTAGTAGGACTGAATAACTATGATAACAAAAAATAAGAGTGGCAGGTAGTAGGTAGTAGTAGCAGTAGTAAATTAATTATAGTTTTGTGACTAAGGGTGAAAATTCTGGAACCATACTACTCAGGGTTGGAGTCCAAGCTCATCCCCTTACTAATCATATGATCTTAGGCAAATTACTTAACCTTCCTGTGCTTCTGTTTCCTCATCTGTCAAGTGGGGATTATATCAGTGCTTCTCAGTGGGTTGTTGAGAGGCTAAAACTAATTAAAAGTTTCTTGTGTTAGTGTTACTGTTTTCATGATGTTAATGGCATCTGATATTTATTGAGTACTTGCCATATGTTGGGCTTCCCTGATAGCTCAACTGGTAAAGAATCCACTTGCAATGCGGGAGACCCTGGCTCGATTCCTGGGTTGGGAAGATCCCCTGGAGAAGGAGAGGCTACCCACTCCAGTATTCTTGGGCTTCCCTGGTGGCTCAGACAGTAAAGAATCCACCTGCAATGCGAGAGACCTGGGTTCGATCCCTGGGTTGGGAAGATCCCCTGGAGGAGGGCACGGCAACTCACTCTAGTATTCTTGCCTGGAGAATCCTCATGGCCCGAGGAGCCTGGCGGGCTACAGTCCACAGGGTCGCAAAGAGTCAGACACGACTGAGACTAAGCACAGGCCGCGTGTTAGACACTATTCTAAGCCTTTTCCAGATATTATCTCACTTAATCTCTAACAGTTCTGCCGCTGCTGCTGCTGCTAGTTCGCTTCAGTCGTGTCCAACTCTGTGTGACCCCATAGACGGCAGCCCATCAGGCTCCGCCGTCCCTGGGATTCTCCGGGCAAGAACACTGGAGTGGGTTGCCATTTCCTCCTCCAATGCATGAAAGTGAAAAGTGAAAGTGAAGTCACTCAGTTGTGTCCTACTTTTAGCGACCCCATGGACTGCAGCCCACCAGGCTCCTCTGTCCATGGGATTTTCCAGGCAAGAGTACTGGAGTGGGGTGCCATTGCCTTATTACATAGATGAGGAACATGAGTATTTAGAGTTAAGTAACTTGGCCAAGGTTACAAAGCAAGTGAGTGGCTGAGGTGGAATTTGAAACAAGTAATCTGAGCCCAGAGTTTAGATCTTTCTCCTTAACACTATTCTAATGTCACCAACATTATATTATATTCATTTATATTATCATATTTACATATGTAATGGTGTTATTTCAATGAAAGTGTGAAAATATTAGTTGCTCAGTTATAGCCCGCCAGGGTCCTCTGTCCATGGAATTCTCCAGGCAAGCATACTAGATTGGGTAGCCATTTCCTTCTCTGGGGGATCTTCTCCACCCAGGGATTGAATCCAAGTCTCCTGCCTTGCAGACTTTTTACTGTCTGACCCACGTTATTTCAATGAATGCCATCTAAATAAAAACTCTCATCAATTTTGATGTTCTAGTGAGCAATACTGTTGCTCTTCTCATGCATTTCTAACTTGCAAAAATAATGCTAATAGTGTATGCATGTGAACCAGTGACAAATTTTCAATTGTAAGCAACAAAAATAGACTCCCTATATTTTCAGCAGATCAAGAGCCACCAGGAAGACAGTAGTATCCAGTTGAAAACTATGCCCCAAACCCCTGCAAGGAATTGAGCAAGTGAGCACCCCTCTAGAGTTGCTGCTCAACTTTAGGACCTCGGCATGTATTGTAAGTGCAACCACTGCTGCACGCTGGACACGGAAGACAGCACCTTGCTGCCCCAGAAACTGGATCTTGCTGCTTCAGCAATACTTCTAGGGTCTTACACTGCATCTTTGATGGATGTATTTATCTTTTATTTCCCAGAAGAAAGAAATGTTCCTTTGATTTACCATATTGGCTGGGAGAAGTAGATTTCAGGAGTCTCCACTTGGATCTTGCAGTGAAATAGCCTTTTTCCAGGGATTGGAAA
>SJYT01044974.1:170165-221471 GCA_006410635.1 Cephalophus harveyi
GGGGGGGAGTGGGGGGGGGGGGGGGGGGGGGGGGGGGGGGTGGGGGGGGGGGGGGGGGGGGGGGGGGGGGGGGGGGGGGGGGGGGGGGGGGGGGGGGGGGGGGGGGGGGGGGGGGGGGGGGGGGGGGGGGGGGGAGATTCTGGCAGTTGTTGCCCAGATGTATTTCAGTTATTTATGTATAATAAATCAGGGTGATATTGGGCCCACAATGAGATGAAAATAGGTTAAAATTCCACTTACAACAAGATTCCTATAAGCACCCTCTCTGATTTTTGAACTGCAATGGAATTCTGGGGCCTGAAACATTAGTGGGTGGGCTGTCTATCCATGATTTTAAGAATGCCATGCTTAATTAGCTACCCCTGAAGATTCCAGATGTTTTGGATACCAAATTATAAATAATTGCCTTATCAAAGTGGTAGCAACCATATACATGTGACTGGAGCACCACACCAGTTTTGATAAGGCAATTATTTATAATATGGTATTCAAAATTTGATCTTCTTTCTAATTTGATATCTCCCACCCACATCTCTGGGCTTCCCAGGTGACACTAGTGGCGAAGAATCTGTTGCTAATGCAGGGACATAAGAGATGCAGGTTTGATCCCTGGGTCAGAAAGATTCCCTGGAGGAGGGCATGGCAACCCACTCCAGTATTCTTGCCTGGAGAATCCCCATGGACAGAGGAGCCTGGCGGCTGCAGTCCATAAGGTTGCAAAGAGCCAGGGATGACTGAAGTGACTTAACATGAATGCACCCACATCTCTGGGCTACAGACAATAGCTGTCTCATTTCTTCTTAAAAATAATTATGTTCTTTCACCAATGAATTTCTCAGTGTCGTGGAGTAGAAGATGCTTCTCAACTCTTCTTGGAAGGTGCATATACACGGGCAATGGGCTGCATATGATACCCTCAGGTCACCTTTCCATATCTTTCCAAACATTTGATTACTTCTGCATATACGAGGCAATTTTTTCTGGCTTCCAAATTCAGTTTACTCAGGGAATCCTTCAGTTTAGGTTCTAGTTAACCAACTAAACAAACAGAACCAGGCCCACATATTCTAGTTAACATATCTAGAATCTCCGGTGGTTGCAACTATAGTGGACCTTTGAAGATCCCAGGTTTGAATTGTGGAAGTTCATTTATACACAGATATTTTCCAGTTTTAAATACAACAATACCACATGACTTATGGTTGGTTGAATCCAGAACTGCAGAATCAAGGAACCCAACCTCATATAGGGAGGTCAACTATAAATTAAAAATGGATTTTTCTACTGCATGGAAAATCAGTGCTCCCAACCCCTGCTTTGTTAAAGGGTCAACTGTACATCATAAATTCAAATACTCTAATAGTATATTCTTCCCTCAGTTTGGCACCTTCATACCATTTCTATACACTAGTATGAAGTAAATTGGGAAAATATTAAAACTCTTTGATATGTAAATCTTATATTCTGAGCTTTGATTTAATGTCTCCTGAGTATGTTGGGAGCTTTAAAAAAAAAGAAAAAGAAACAACTAAGGATGAGGCATAAGGGGTTTTTATTTACCTCGAAAGGTAACTTCCTCAGGTGAAGTCATTAAAGTGTCCTCAAACAAGTTAGGAGCAGCCTCATCATATAGGCAAAGAGGAGTTTCTTTGGCTGGCAAACTCTCCAGGAGAGTCAGAGGTTCAGGGTAATTTGAGTCATCAAAACCTTCCAGTATATCCTCATTTCTATTATTTTCTGATCAAAGTTTAAATTCCACATTATATATCTACAGAGATGTTGAACTCATTTGTTGTAATATATCAACTGACAGAATCAATGTTTGCTCGAGGAATTACAACTTAGTCTTTGATAGCTCTTGGTTTCACTCCATTATTTAGGCAAAGGATTAACAAATATGAATCTGTAATTCTCCATGAGGTTTTTAGGATGATTAGAAGAGATGATCCAACGCGACTGTCAGTGAATTTCTGAAACTCTTCATTCTGTCTAGGGTATTATATCTTCAAAAGACTTGCCTTCAGTGGGTGCTTTATCTTAGGTGATCACAGGTGATATCAGCTGTTTTAAACCAAGTACCATGAGAATCCTGAGTCCCTTCTTTTTATATTAGTTTGATATTCACTGCCTAGCCACAGCCAACCCCTCCCCCACCACATGCACACACAAGCACTTATTTTTCCCAGAAGAATTTCTGTTTTGAGTTGAAATTACATCTCCTACACTGTATCTTTGTTTCTTCTTGCATGTTCCAATACAGTTAGAATTAGTTTAGAAATGCATCAAAAGTTTTCACTTTGAAAACTCTAATGAACAGACAAAAAATGTTTGTAGATATTCTTGAGACGACACATATTTACATGAGCAGGTATACCTGAAATTTTCTCTGTCTTGATAGATTTCCAGTGCAATTTTCACAAACAAGTAATGTACTCAAGGGATTACATCCCCAAAGACCCCGAATCTCATAAATATAGCCTTGCTTTACAATGAGTTTTTGACGATTGTCCTTATCATTGAGGTACAAACATCTGCAGGTAATAATTTTCCTTTTCTATTGATACAATAATATTTGTTTTTCATTTTTGTATTAGAATTTAAGATTTGGGTTACTTCAAGGAAATAATCCTTTCTTAAGTCCATTTATTTCTATGAGCGGTACTTTGTATTATTATATACATCATCTTACTTAACACAAGAATCATGTAAAGTATTTTTTAAAGAAACAAATTGCCGCGGCCAGCACAGTCAGGCAGCTACACCTGTGGAGAGAAACGCGAAGGAGGACGCCCGCGTAGAAAAGTAGACAGAAAAGATGGGGTTGAGAGGATCAGACAGCTTCCTTGCGCATTGTCTGATACCGACTTTATTAGGTGTGCAGTATATATAGGATAACATTCATGGCTTATGTCATCTACTTAGGTCATAACGACCCTGAGAATCAATCTCCAAACATTCACCATTGTGGACAAAACATAATGCTTATGCCCTTGAAGTGTGATAAACACCAGACATCTGGAGCTACAAGGTCATAAACAATCTTCGGGGTGGCGGGACAGAGAGCTCAGGACATGCCTGGGCTGAAGCCCAGGACAAGCCATGGGGCCCTGCGATAACGCTTGGGTAGCTCCCAGGACTTAACCCCTCAGGGGCAGTCCCCCGCAGCTCCCCCTTCTTTATTATTTAAAAGCTCCAGGAGATGTCAGTGTTGTAACATGTTACGATGTATTAACACTCTCATGTCTAAAACCTCCTTAAAAATATTTTTTATAAGACATGGAGCAAGGCATATCAAAACAATCACAGTGGTTAGCACCACTCCAATAGCGATCATGTTCTGCCACAAGGAATGAAGGCTGGGAAAGTTAGAAAATAAATTTTTTACAAAGTTGTCGGCCATCTCGGCTATATTCAAAGTTGTTGTTGCACAGCAAGAACATAATTATCTTATCAATAAGTTGTTATAGTTACAGGACATTTTTAAAACCCAAAAGAGCAAACATTATTTTGAGAAGTTAAGATGAAAGCATACATTGTTTACAAGTCACTACACTGGGTCCATTTGTAAATTAAGTTTTCCAGAATTATTGGTGAAAAGAAAAACATAAGGAGAAGGTAGATAAGCTAAGATAGAGTCATTTTTTGGTTGGAGTTTGTGCTGCAGCAGCTGTCAGTCCCGCCAGGATCTCACTGTTTATCTTGTCGCTCTTACGGGCTCGAGCAGCGGCCCTCGCCCCACCCTCTGTTGAAACCGCGGCGGCAAAGCGAGACAAAAACTTGAGCAATTAGCATACAGTTTTTATATATCTCTTTTTCCCATCAAGTCTCTATCCCATAGTTTTTGCAGATAGACGCTGGCGCTGCTATGGGCTACGAATGTGGCGCACTGGGTTCCGGCAGTCAGTCAGGCTGTCCCCGCCCGCGGCTCCCGTTTGGCTATTTCGTGCGGCGGCGGCGGCAGAGGAGTTCCCTTTTTTGTTTTGTGGCGAATCAGTCTGTCCGGGATCCAAATTGACGAAACTGCATCCTGCGGAAAAATATAAACACTTCCTCGACCGGCAGTTGATTTTGGGTCGGGATTTTATTTTATTTATTTATTTATCTTTTATTATTTATTTATTTATCGTCCGGAGAGGAGGTCTTTTTACTTTACCAACGGTTTTACATTTTATTGCTCCAGACGAATCAGCATTTCATTTATTATAAAGAGAACATGTTGTAAAATCTGATGGAGGAAACTATACTTAAATTCTCCCTTTTTTTTTTAAAAATATTTTTTGAATTAGCAAAGCATGTGAGTGTAAATGATGCAAGATTTGACCATAATAATTTTTTATAGCAATCTGCCAATCATCATCAAACATTTTAAAAGCATCAAGTTGTTTTTTGTTATATGGAATTACAATTTTTGATGGCTCTTTACTAAACAATTTAATAAATCAATATACTTGAATTAATCTTTAAAATTGATATATTAATTAATATATATATTGCAGCAATACAACATGCACACAACTAATACCAAACAACACAAACCAATGCATTGTAATAATACATGTCTCACACGCACAATATAATTATACAGTATATATAACATATGTTATTGGAGAAGGAAATGGCAACCCACTCCAGTGTTCTTGCCTGGAGAATCCCAGGGATGGCGGAGCCCAATGGGCTGCCATCTGTGGGGTCGCACAGAGTCGGACACAACTGAAGCGACTTAGCAGCAGCAGCAGCATAACATATGTTATTGCAGCACGCCAATCTATACCAATTAATATCAGCCACATACATATTATATTACTGCAATATACACACATATATAATTATACAGTATATATTCAATATGTATATATAGTATACATCTTAATTTATATATGAATTAATTAAGTATCGATCTATAAATAGAATTTGGTATGCCCCCCCTTTTTTTTGCACTGTGTAATTCCTTCAAATGTCTGCATATTAGTCCTTTAAAAACACCACAACCATAAAGAACACAATTTCAAGTACTGTACTTTTTAGTTTGGGGAGATCACAGCCTACAGACTCCTTTACTTATATTAGACAAGATCAACCCATTCAACTTACTGCAGTTTTTAAAGGCACATAAAATACAAAAATTGATGCAATTAAACCAAATCTTCAGGATCTTATTTTTTGAATTTTTAGATTGCAATTTTTTTTTCTTTTTTGCAGGCTTAATTACTGGTACCCATGATCACCAATGGTTATGGCTCAATTTAACTACACCAATTTATCAACCTTTCATATCCTTAAAGATAACATAAGTAAAAATTATAATTTCTTATCAAAAGGTTTAGGGTTTTCCGAATTTTAAATATTTGCTCTCCCTCCTTCCCTCACCTTAAGACACTTCAAATAAACTAAAAATAACCACATCTCACCTGCAACATTCCTTAGCAATCGTTTGATGTATAAAATTTTAACTATGCCCCAGTTATTTTAAGACACAAAAATGGCTGCCTACCAATCTGTCTTGTCACAAGTTAGAAATACTACATTTAAGAGTTAACATGAAGGTTTCAAATTTCTTCCAGTTTAGACATTTATACCTTGTCGCTTCCAGATGTTACTGTAACATTGATATTTGTATAACCCATGTTTATGTTCCTTATATGTAATCCTTTAAAACTTTAGGAATTTAAAACACTAGTAGGTATACCTATATTATATTTTATTTATACCCATACCCAATCAGGCAAACTGTAATTAGGCAAATATATTTATATTATGTATTTATATCAATATATGAAGTATTGTTAATTGTACCACTTATTGATAACTAAGAAATTGAGAAATACCTCTTCCAAGCAACTCCTATTTGAAACAGCATGTCCCTCCCCCATAGGGTAAAGGGGAGCAAAGGAATTATGTAGAGTTAAGTAAGTTCCACAGGTATCCTCAAACCGCCAATTTACATTTTTGAACTTGTAACTACTGTTGGGGCTTGAGGGCAAATGAAACAAAATTTGACTCCTGAAATCTATCATAGCCACTTGCCAAATCATCACTGTTCTGTAAAAGACTTGAAGTTGATCCTTATTGAATGGAACTACTACATTTGTTACTTCTTTTTCAAAAAGTTCCATACTTCTTTTTCTTCGTTTTAAAATTAATTGTGCCACCAAGTTGGGATAAGATAAAACAGTTTTTCTTGGGGTCACTGGTAGATGGAACCAATGGGCCTTCTTGTCACAAGCATCTTGTTTTATGGCAAGAATAATTTATTCTCATCTTTTGGCAATATTAATCTTAATTAACTGATCATTAAAGCCACATTCACTTTAACAAAAGCCAACTCTGTCTCACTAGTCAACCTTTTCCTAGAACTGGGGTTAGGATTATGTTTTAAGCAATCAAACAAAAGGCTTAAAATCTGCAGTAGTCAGTTTTAAATGTGGGCATATCCAATTAACCTCCCCTAATGATTTCTGGAAATCATTTAAAGTGAGTAAACAATCTCTCTGCAGCTTTAAAGGGACATTATCAGTTTTTAAATCTTTTGGCAAACCTAAATATAAGAAGCAAGTAAAGAGCTGTTACACAATATTTGTATAAGCTTTTCCAATGATCTTTCTATGACCCAAATCTGGTCTATAGCCTTTTAGGTGACAAGTAACCATCTAATCCTTGCTTGGATACCTCCACTAACAGGGAGCTCACTACTCGCCAAGGTTTTAAACTCTTTCTCACCTTTTCCTCTACAGCATTTCCATCCTGCATACCACTTTCTCTAATCCCACCAGCTCATTTTCAATAGTATGTGTGTTGGCGAGGAGCTGGGCCAGTCTTTCCCAGCAATGTAAGAAACATCTGCTCTAGTGTCTAACAGCCCTGACATTTTATTCTTTGAATTAAAAAATCTTTTAAAGGCCTAGAAGCTGTAATTTTCTGCACCCAAAAAGCTAGATCTAAATCCTCTGGGGCTCTAGGCTTGAGAAGTCAAGGTTTATCTGTCTCATAATAAGGTAAAAGCAAAAGCTGTGCTATTTTTTGACCTTTATTAATTTGCACAGTTTTAGCAGGTGGTGAGATCAAAACTTTAACTTCCTTAGTATAATCAGAATCTACTACACCAGACACCACCGAAAATCCTTGAAAAGAAAGCAAGCTACGCCCTAACACAAGTCCTACAATGCCCTCAGCCAGGGGGCTATCTGCTCCCATTGGAATCTGTGCAATCGGCACATCAGGGGTTAATATTGTGGCCATGGTGGAGCTGAGGTCTAGTCCTGAGCTGCTGCTGCTGCTGCTGCTGCTGCTACCTGGGGTTGATTGGCAACACTTTTTGTCTCTGTTTAGCAGGACATTGCCAGCAAAAATGTTCTATTTGACCTCAAGAGAAACATTCTGTATTTGCAAAATCCTTCTTATTACAATTATTTTTCTTTCTTTTTCTCTTTTACTCTTCCTTTTTTCTTTTTCTTTTCTTTCTTTTTTTTTTTTTTTCCTTGAGTGAGTCCGCCCTGAGGGGGTTTTCTGCAAGGAGCAGGCTCTGTTTTAAAAGCTCTTTTGCTCAAAAATATTCTCCCTATCCTTTTCAACCTTAGGCAATGTTCTGGGAGGCTTTGGATGCAAAGTGGGGAGTTCTTATGCCCTGGGGAGTCGCAAGCAGAAGTTGCAGTGGTCCCTTAAATAAGATAAATTTTTTTAAAGGTTTGGTTTGTGTAGAGGAGGAGGGGGCTCTCCAGGGTACTCGGCCACTGTGTCCTCTAAGTACTCTCCTTCCTCAGGAGGAAGAGTACAGTCTCCCTCATTTTCTTTGCCAATGGCAGAAAATATGATCTGCGTGGAAGGTGGAGACCCACTACCATCCACCGCTATAGCCTTTCTCATAGGCTAATTAACAGCCTCATGATGGGGGTCCAGAACATTTCTAGTCATATTCCACAGAGCAAAAACATTTACAGGAACTTTTTCTGGCTCATGCAAAGTATAATAAGTTTTTAGCTGTTTTGTACCTTCACCCAAGTATTTAAATCTCTTTTATGGAAATCAAAGACATTGTTTTTATACAAATTTTTAAAAGAAATTGAACACTAGCCTATTTATCTTTATCTTTTGTTTACCAGTTGCTAAATTACTTTTATAAACAGTTGTTGTTCTATAGACTCATTGTTACCCGTTCTTTTGACTCATTGTTACCCGTGTCAGAAAATTAAGATTTATAGAAAAGTCTGCCTTAACAAAAAGTATCTAAATTTACAGTGCCGTCCTTTGGGAACCAAGGACAAACCTTTTTTAACAAACGAAAGAAAATTTGACAACTTTGTCTTAGATACAGTAATTCTCCTATGTCTAAGCATAACAAACAACATCTGTACAAATAACTGACGACTTTGCGTCTGCCCCATATTTATACTCTCAACGATAATCCTTACTACTCCACAGCGAAATTATGAGTTTACTTACTCACTCTGCAATATAATACGAGTAGTGACGAGAGACCTGTCTTCGTGTCCTATGCCCCACGTTGGGCGCCACTTGCCGCGGCCAGCACAGTCAGGCAGCTACACCTGTGGAGAGAAACGCGAAGGAGGACGCCCGCGTAGAAAAGTAGACAGAAAAGATGGGGTTGAGAGGATCAGACAGCTTCCTTGCGCATTGTCTGATACCGACTTTATTAGGTGTGCAGTATATATAGGATAACATTCATGGCTTATGTCATCTACTTAGGTCATAACGACCCTGAGAATCAATCTCCAAACATTCACCATTGTGGACAAAACATAATGCTTATGCCCTTGAAGTGTGATAAACACCAGACATCTGGAGCTACAAGGTCATAAACAATCTTCGGGGTGGCGGGACAGAGAGCTCAGGACATGCCTGGGCTGAAGCCCAGGACAAGCCATGGGGCCCTGCGATAACGCTTGGGTAGCTCCCAGGACTTAACCCCTCAGGGGCAGTCCCCCGCAACAAATAAATAATGAAGGGTTGAAAACTTATATAAATTGTCTAAGATTCCATAGATAATCAGTGGTAAAGCTAGAATCTGATTCCAGGCCTATATGGCTGCAAAGCTCATGGCATATCTTTACAATGCTTTGGTCCATACCATCACTGACATTTAAAATAGGCTCTGATTTTCCCCATTACCCCTCCTCCACAGTTTTGGGAGTAGCCTTCATTATTACCTTTTTTGTTCATTCAGCTGTTAAACACAACATAATAAAATCTATCCATTATTTTTTCAAATTATCTTCTTTACTTGGTCTTTGAATGTTAACTTCATTCTACTGGAGTTAAGAAAAGTTATTTTCAAGTCTCCTTATTTTCTCTTGAATCAAGAGGTCCTGCTTCCATCTCTCTTTAACTCCTGAAGCCTTTTTCCTATGTTTCTTGTACTTAAAATCATCAACAAAATCTCATGTCTTCCGTATCTCTTTAGAGCATTCCATTCTCTTCACTCTTCTTTTCAATAGATATTAATGCTTTGCTAACCCTGAGGACATTTTTTTCCTCTACAGTCTTCTCAAGAGATATATGTTTTTTCTCTTACTCTTAATACCCCTGGGCCTGGTAGAGGATGGTATTCCTTCTCCTCCACTGCCACTTACAGACATTGTTTCTCTTTGGATTACAAACACTTATAGTTGAGTTTACATCATCAGACTCTATAACCAATCCTCCTTATCCTCCTCCACCTTTTTGCAATCACCTACTAACTAGCATTATGTTTCCTCATCCTTGGAAAATTTTTGGCTTTGGCTTGCTCTACCTCACTTAATGGTATCCCTGTCACAATTCCTGATGCACAAGAATTGTGATTTTAATATCTTCATAGAGAAGATCCTTTGAACATTATGGCCCCTTAGTTTTCTTGATTTCCCCTCCAAAGATCTTCTTTTTCTCCCTACTGCATCCAGTCACTCCATTGATTTACTAAAGAGTGTCATTTTCCAATAACTGCAGCTTTTGATCTCATTTAAGCATCTCAAACTGTAACTATCACCATCTCCTGTCTTTCTAGCTCATTCTCTTTAGTAGAATAATGAAAGCATTTCCCTGGGGGCCTGACATTTTTTTGTTGGCTTTACCCATCGCACGTACTCATTCATCTTAAATACTCTGCTTAAATAATGGTGGTTTCACTCTCTACCTTGCATCTACCCTCAAATGTCATACCTATCTCTTTTATTGCTCTCCAAAAGAAATCTTAATTAAATTTGATTTCTTACCTACCAAACACCCCTAATAGTCCAGTTGAACACATGAGCATGTCAATTTTCTGTATTGGGCCACTGAGTACATATATCATCTGCCTCACAGAGTTGTCATTACCTTGTAGCCATTTATTTATATGAATTACTAGATTTCAAAGTCATCCTTTTAAGAGTAAAGATATTACCTATGTATTAATGTAATTGAAAAACTTTTTGAATTTATAAATGAACCAAATATACATTTTGATATTCTATGTTCTTCTTTAGAAAGTATAGAAAATATTTGTGCTTTATCAATGTGGTAATGAGTTACAAGGCTCCAGGAATGAAATTTGACCTCAGCTCAGTTGTAAGAAAGACTAGTTACCCAATTTCTTTAGATCTCAGTTTCTAACTTTATAAAATGAGAGAGATGGAATGGATGGGGCTGCATTTTGAAGCTTAGCATTCTGTGATGGTGAGAAAGCTCTCATGCTTTTCTTGCTTTTTCATTTTTTTGTCAAACAAGTTGATAAGGGAAAGAGTTTCCTAGAAGCTGACCTAAAGGTGTGATTTTTCACAGACAGGTGCTATTCACATGGGGCTAGGTACCTGTGGGAAGTAGGAAGCTGGAACCTTTTTGCTAACAGCCATAGCCCCAGGTTATGCAAAGTCTCAGGCACTTGTGGAATCTTTCTGGAGTAATCTGATCAATGTGTCTGGTTCCCTTTACCTGGATTGACTCACTATCATGAATCAGATAACTTGAACCTGATACGATCTCCTTTTCCAAAACTCAGTCTCTCCAGGTTGATTTGATCATGGTTTGAGCACCTTGTTCTATATCCTGCCTCTGTCCAAACTTCCTGGATATTTGTTGTGCTTGAAAACTGTGATACCTGTTTAAATTCAGTTGCTCATCCTCTTTCATACAAGAAATGATACCTCACATATTTTGAACAGTTGTTCTTTTCCATGGGTCCTGGCCCATTCCAACCTTTTTACTCCCTTTCGTCATGTCTTTGGTTTAGAAGATATAGTTATTGGGTTGCTCATACTGTCTGGTGGACATCTCTAGGATGTGTTCATGAGAATCTATTCCTCATGGACCACCTAAACCAAGTACACAATGCAAATGTGACTTGAATGTGCTAAGTTAAAAAAACAGATTTTTCTGAGTATTCCTGGCCTTATATCAATGAACATTTATATTTCAAGTCTTATGCAAGATATCATGTGTGAAAACATTTTCCCCAAATATTTTCATGTGAGTATATATGTTGGTATTTTCTTATATAGCTATTGTAAAAGTAAGTATGCAGATTATAGTATTTTCTTCTAATATCCACTTGTTTTCTTTCAGTGGGCACCATTCTCAGTATAGATGGGGACTGGAAACTACACAACTGTGTCAGAGTTCATTATTTTGGGGTTAGCAGAGGATACTACAGTTTGTGCCATTTTATTTATTGTGTTTTTGGGAATCTATCTGGTCACCTTAATGGGTAATATCAGCATAATCATGTTAATCAGAAGCAGCCCTCAGCTTCACACCCCAATGTACCTTTTCCTCTGCCATTTGGCCTTTGTGGACATTGGGTACTCCTCATCGGTCACACCTGTCATGCTCATGGGCTTCCTCAGGGAAGGAACTTCTATCCGTGTTGCTGGTTGTGTTGCTCAGCTCTGTTCTGTGGTCACATTTGGGACAGCTGAGTGCTTCCTGCTGGCTGCCATGGCCTATGACCGCTATGTGGCCATCTGCTTGCCCCTGCTCTATTCCACCTACATGTCCCCCAGAGTCTGCATTCTCTTAGTGGGGGCTTCTTATCTAGGTGGGTGTGTGAATGCTTGGACATTTACTGGCTGTTTGTTAAGCCTGTCCTTCTGTGGATCAAATAAAGTCAATCACTTTTTCTGTGATTATTCGCCACTTTTGAAACTTTCTTGTTCTCATGATTTTACTTCTGAAATAATTCCAGCCATCTCTTCTGGCTCAATTATTGTACTCACTGTGTTTATCATTGCTCTCTCTTATATCTACATCCTTTTCTCAATCCTGAAGATGCGTTCCACTGAGGGGCGGCACAAAGCCTTCTCCACCTGCACGTCCCACCTCACAGCAGTTACTCTGTTCTATGGGACCATCACATTCATTTATGTGATGCCCAAGTCCAGCTACTCAGCTGAACAAAACAAAGTGGTGTCTGTGTTCTACACAGTCATAATCCCCATGTTGAACCCCCTCATCTACAGTCTCAGAAACAAGGAGGTTAAAGAGGCCATGAGAAAATTAATGGCTAGAACACATTGGTAGTCCTAAAGTAATCTGATTTTTAATAATAAACATTGTGTAATGAAGACTTCTCCTGCAGATGAATAAATAATATACTAAGTAAATTTCAGTGTATATTCATAGTATTTGAGACTCACAAATTTCATTACACTATTCCAAGAAAAAATTTCAGTGTAAAAAAAAATAAATGTGCATTCACCAAGATAGGAACATTAGCAAAAAAAAAAAAAAAAAGTTTTATTCTTATTTTAGCCACCATTTTTTGCCCCTACAAGTACAAATCTTTTCAAATAAATTCTGTGCTCTTTGAATGTAGTCTTTGGAAATAACTGCTGGAAGCACCTGAAACTCCTTGAGTGGGAAATAAAGAGCAGTGTTGCCATCATCTGACAGAGATGGTATCCATGATGTACAAATAATCTAAGGACTGAAATCAGTGATAATGGTAGTTGTAAAGCTTCTGCTGCTTTGTGATCTGAGCAACAGGATTCTTCCCACAATATCTCTGCAGGTGAGTCTCAGCAAGCTAACTCAGGATATCTGAGAGCTCCATTTAGCTTAGCTCTTCCCTTTCAGGGATCTATTCTCAAAAATATGTTCAAGAGTTTCCAGAAGAAAAACTACTGGGGGCTAATTGACATGACCTGGCTCCTTTCTAGGTCAGAAGTAAGGTTTCTTTTTTTAAGGTTGTTTCAATCTTGGCAAATGTATGCTGTATACTCCTATAAGTTGTGTTAAACCATTCTTTCCCTCCTAGTATTGTTGCCTCTTATACTGAAATTCTCAGATTTCTTGTACATAATTTCATTGAAACTTCTGGATTAGCCCATAAAATGCTCTCTTTAAACCAGATGGTTTCCGTTATAGAATTTAAAATTATTTGTATTTTTATAGACCTCTTTGTGTTTCTTCTCCCAGTTGTTTTATTCTATGTGGATATTTTTAAATAAAAAAGGATAATATTTTTAAGGATCTTATTTTTCCTTTAATAAATATAAATACCAGACTAATCTTAATACAAGTTATATCATGTGATCTTTCTATTTAGTAATAATCAATATTTCCACTGTCCACTACATTAAGTCCAGAGTGAGATTAGCTTCACGATAGTGTGAGACATCTCTCCTTTTTGTCCTCCCCTCTTTAAACAACGAATTAGGCATCCATACATCAACAAAGTACCTCAGTGGGTGTTGTGGGATCCAGAACCATACACCAAGGGATCCAGGAGGAATCTTGACCACCTATGCATCTAGTGATAGTCCCCAATATGGGCCTCAAAACCAGCAGGAGTCAGTGAATTTGCTTCAATTCTTCTCGGCCCCTGCCAAGGAAAACCTGGAGAGTGCAGACTTGGGCAGAAACCTATGGATCAGAGAGACTGTAAAAATGTATCTTTCCAGGTGAGGGATTCCTGCATGCAGCTGGAGGAAAATAATAGTAATGTGAGTTTGGATGCAGTGAAGACTACAGCTTTGCCAGTACTGCTGTTTCCCCAAGGCAACAGTGCCTGGGGTGGAACTAGCAAGCAGTGTCCTCTCCTACATAAGAAAAGAATAGCAGTGAGTGAGTGCTTGTCTTCCCCGGCATTTCAAGACACTGCTGGAGAAGTCCATCTAAAAAGGTGTTACTGAGGCAATATCTCCATGACTGGGGTGGGGAGAAGATCAGAAAAGAAGCAGATAAGAAAGTTAAAAGACACTAAAGGGATAAAATTAAGCTGACTGTATTCAGTAATTAAGCAAGAAGTCTGCAAGCCTCTGGGAGCAGGTATATCCATACAAGTTCCTGGGAAAAATCCCAGATATTATAGGAAATGCAAAACCATCACTGTAAAATTATAAGGCACATGAAAACTGAAGAAAGTATGTCATCACCAAAAGAATAATAATAGTCATCTAGTAACTGAACTCCAGAGAAGGCAATGGCACCCCACTCCAGTACTCTTGCCTGGAAAACCCCATGGATGGAGGAGCCTGGTAGGCTGCAGTCCATGGGATCGCGAAGAGTCAGACACGACTGAGCAACTTCACTTTCACTTTTCACTTTCATGCATTGGAGAAGGAAATGGCAACCTACTCCAGTGTTCTTGCCTGGAGAATCCCAGGGACGGGGGAGCCTGGTGGGCTTCCGTCTATGGGGTCGCACAGAGTCGGACACGACTGAAGTGACTTAGCAGCAGCAGCAGCAGTAACTGAACTCAATGGCACAAAATACTGAAATCTGACAAAGAATTTGAAATACCTATCTTGGGGAAACTCAACAAGTTATTAAAAAACACAGAAAGACAATACATGAAAAAATGAGTCATTTAACAAAGAGATAGAAATTATATAAAAAAGAATCCAACAGAAATTCTGCAGCTGAAGAATTCAATAAATGAAAAATGCTATAGAGGGCATCAGGCATCTATAGTAGAGTAGACCATATGGGAGCCAGAATAAGTGATCTAGGTAGTAGGAACTTTGAAAGAATCCATCCAGAGGTGAAGAAAGAAAAAAGCATGACAAAGAACAAAGAAAGATGATGTGATCTTTGGGATTCCATCAGATGTACAAATATTAGAATAATTGCAGTTCCAAAAGGAGAGAAGAAGGAGAAGAGGGGAAAGAAGGTTTATTTTAAAATATAATAGCTACAGGCCAATATCATTGATGAACATAGATGCAAAAATCCTTAACAAAATTCTAGCAATCAGAATCCAACAACACATTAAAAAGATCATACACCATGACCAAGTGGGCTTTATCCCAGGGATGCAAGGATTCTTCAATATCCGCAAATCAATCAATGTAATTCACCACATTAACAAATTGAAAAATAAAAGCCATATGATTATCTCAATAGATGCAGAGAAGGCCTTTGACAAAATTCAACATCCATTTATGATAAAAACTCTCCAGAAAGTAGGAATAGAAGGAACATACCTCAACATAATAAAAGCTATATATGACAAACCCACAGCAAACATTATCCTCAATGGTGAAAAACTGAAAGCATTTCCCCTAAAGTCAGGAACAAGACAAGGGTGCCCACTTTCACCGCTACTATTCAACATAGTTCTGGAAGTTTTGGCCACAGCAATCAGGGCAGAAAAAGAAATAAAAGGAATTCAGATTGGAAAAGAAGAAATAAAACTCTCACTGTTTGCAGATGACATGAACCTATACATAGAAAACCCCAAAGACTCCACCAGAAAATTACTAGAGCTAATCAATGAATATAGCAAAGTTGCAGGATATAAAATCAACACACAGAAATCCCTTGCGTTCCTATACACTAACAATGAGAAAACAGAAAGATAAATTAAGGAAACAATTCCATTCACCATTGCAACGAAAAGAATAAAATAGTTAGGAATATATCTACCTAAAAAAACAGAAGACCTATATATATAGAAAACTATAAAACATTGGTGAAAGAAATCAAAGAGGACACAAATAGAGGGAGAAATATACTGTATTCATGGATTGGAAGAATCAATACAGTGAAAATGAGTATACTACCCAAAGCAATCTATAGGTTCAATACAATCCTTATCAAGCTACCAACGGTATTTTTCACAGAATGAGAACAAATAATTTCACAATTCATATGGAAATACAAAAAGCCTCTAATAGCCAAAGCAATCTTGAGAAAAAAGAATGAAACTGGAGGAATCAACCTACTTGAATTCAATCTCTACTACAAAGCCACAGTCATCAAGACAGTATGGTACTAGCACAAAGACAGAAATATAGATCAATGGAGCAAAATACAAAGCCCAGAGATAAATCCATGCACCTATGGACACCTTATCTTTGACAAAGGAGGCAAGAATATACAATAGAGAAAAGTCAATTTCTTTAAGAAGTGGTCCTGGGAAAACTGGTCAATGAGTTCTAAAAGAAAAGAAAAGAAACTAGAACATTTTCTAACACCATACACAAAAATAAACTCAAAATGGATTAAAGATCTAAATGTAAGACCAGAAACTATAAAACTCCTAGAGGAGAACATAGGCAAGCACTCTCTGGCATAAATCACAGCAGGATCCTCCCAGAATATTGAAAATAAAAGCAAAACTAAACAAATGGGATGTAATTAAAATTAAAAGCTTCTGCACAACAAAGGAAACTATTAGCAAGGTGAAAAGACAGCCTTCAGAAGGGGAGAAAATAATAGCAAATGAAACAACGGACAAAGAATTAATCTCAAAAATATACAAGCAACTCCTGCAGCTCAATGCCAGAAAAACAAATGACCCAATCAAAAAGTGGGCCAAAGAACTAAACAGACATTTCTCCAAATAAGATACAGATGGCTAAGAAACACATGAAAAGATGCTCAACATCACTCATTATCAGAGAAATGCAAATCAAAACCACAATGAGGTACCATTTCACACCAGTCAGAATGGCTGCCATCCAAAATTTACAAGCAATAAATGTCAGAGAAGGTGTGGAGAAAAGGGAACCCTCTTACATTGTTGGTGGGAATGCACACTAGTACAGCCACTATGGAGAACACTGTGGAGCTTCCTTAAAAAACTGGAAATAGAACAGCCATATGACCCAGTAGTCCCACTGCTGGGCATAAACACTGAGGAAACCAGAATTGAAAGAGACACGTGTATCCCAATGTCCATTGCAGCACTGTTTATAATAGCCAGGACATGGAAGCAACCTAGATGCCCATCAGCAGACAAATGGATAAGAAAGCTGTGGTGGTGAGGTGAGGTGAGGTGAAGTCGCTCAGTCGTGTCCGACTCTTTGCGACCCTGTGGACTGTAACCCACCAGGCTCCTCCGTCCATGGGATTCTCCAGGCAAGAAAGCTGTGGTACATATACACAATAGAGTATTACTCAGCCATTAAAAAGAATACATTTGAATCAGTTCTAATAAGGTGGATGAAACTGGAGCCTATTATACAGAGTGAAGTAAGCCAGAAAGAAAAACACCAATACAGTATACTAATGTATATATATGGAATTTAGAAAGATGGTAACGATAACCCTGTATGCAAGACAGCAAAAGAGACACAGATGTATAGAACAGTCTTTTGGACTCTTTGGGAGAGGGTGAAGGTGGGATGGTTTGGAAGAATGGCATTGAAACATGTATATTATCATATGTGAAATGGATTGCCAATCCAGGTTCAATGTATGATACAGGGTGCTTGAGGCTGGTACACTGGGATGACCCAGAGGGATCGGATGGGGAGGGAGGTGGGAGGGGGGTTCAGGATGGGGAACACATGTACACCCGTGGTGGATTCATGTCAATGTATGGCAAAACCAACACAATATTGTAAAGTGATTAGCCTCCAAAAATAAATAAATAAAATAATAAATGAAAAAAAAATATAATAGCTAAGAATGTGCCAAACCCAAGGAGAGATATAGACATCCAAGTTCAAGAAGCTAATAGAGCACCCTATTATCTTAATGCAAAAAGACTTGTACAAGGCATATTGCAATGAAACTGTCAAAAATCAAAGATAAAGAAAATACCAAAAACAACCAGAAAAAAAGATCATAACCTTCAAAAGAACCCTCATTCCAGTAGATTTCTCAGCAGAAACCCTACAATCCAGGAAAGAATGGAATGATATATTCAAAGTGTTGAAAAAATTGCCAGTCAGGAATACTCCATCTACTAAAGTTATCCTTCAGAAATGGAGAGGTAATTTCCCAGACAAACAAAAGCTGAGGGAGTTCCTAACCACTACATCTACCTTGCAAGAAATGCTGAAAGGAATTCAAGCTAAAATGAAAAAGTATCAGTTAGTGACTTTAAAACATATGAAAATATAAAACAAGCTGATAAAAGTAAACAGTCATATTTAGAAAACTCCAACCATAATATGATAGTGTGTTAACCACTCAACTATAGGATAAAGGTTAAAGGAAAAGATTATTAAAAATAAATCTAGCATTGTAATTTGTTAGTGAATATACAATATAAAAATAGGTAAAATGTAACATCAAAAATATAAAAGTAGGGAATAAATGGTGGAACTTCAGTTCAGTTCAGTTCAGTCACTCAGTCGTGTCCGACTCTTCGCGACCCCATGAATCACAGCACACCAGGCCTCCCTGTCCATCACCAACTCCCGGAGTTCACTCAGACTCACGTCCATAGAGTCAGTGATGCCATCCAGCCATCTCATCCTCTGTCGTCCCTTTCTCCTCCTGCCCCCAATCCCTCACAGCATCAGAGTCGTTTCCAAGACGTCAACTCTTTGCATGAGGTGGCCAAAGTACTGGAGTTTCAGCTTTAGCATCATTCCTTCCAAAGAAATCCCAGGGCTCATCTCCTTCAGAATGGACTGATTGGATCTCCTTGCAGTCCAAGGGACTCTCAAGAGTCTTCTCCAACACCACAGTTCAAAAGCATCAATTCTTCAGCACTCATCCTTCTTCACAGTCCAACTTTCACATCCATACATGACCACAGGAAAAAACTATAGCCTTGACTAGACGAAACTTAGTTGACAAGGTAATGTCTCTGCTTTTGAATATGCTATCTAGGTTGGTCATAACTTTTCTTCCAAAGAGTAAGCATCTTTTAATTTCATGGCTGCAGTCACCATCTGCAGTGATTTTGGAGCCCGCAAAAATAAAGTCTGACACTGTTTCCACTGTTTCCCCATCTATTTAAGGAGTACGTCAAGGCTGTATATTGTCACTCTGCTTACTTAACTTTTATGCAGAGTACATCATGAGAAACGCTGGGCTGGAAGAAGCACAAGCTGGAATCAAGATTGCCGAGAGAAATATCAATCACATCAGATATGCAGATGACACCACCCTTATGGCAGAAAGTGAAGAGGAACTAAAGAGGCTCTTGATGAAAGTGAAAGTTCATTATGCCTTGGTGGGATTTAGAGCTGGAGACAGAGGGGCTGAAGTCAGAGCCTGGTGTAAGCCATGGATCTCCTGTGGCATGATGGTGGTTGCTGCATTGGTGGGGATATGGTTGGAGCCAGAGGGGCTTAAACTGCAGCCTAGAGAAAGCTGCATCTATTCTTGAGACATGCTGGCAGTCACACACTGGTAGAGGGTTGGCAGAGAGGCTGTAGCTGGATATTGGGGTGGAATATTCTGGGGCAATCTGGCAGGTTAGCCAGAGCACCAGGAACTTTTCAATCTTTTACCTTTGCACTGGGATGGAGAGCAAGTGAGTCTGCGGGTGTACTCTTCAAGAGCAGATCTCCGTTTTTTACAGCCTTCTGGTAAGCCCCCCTGGTTTTCCAAACCAGGAAATGGGGCTTATCTTCCTGATGCTCAACCTCAGGGCTGGGATGCCCAATGTGGGGCTGAACCCCCTTCTTTTTAGGGAGAATCCCTGAGCCTGGGATGTTCTCTTCCTCCTCTGGATTGCCCACTGCGGATGTGGGTCCCAACTTGAGCACTTCTCTTCTACCTGACTCTGTGTGGTTCTTTGCTTGATCATAGAGTCATTCTTCTAGTCTTCAAGTTGTCCTCAGAGAAAATTGCTCTATTTGTATTTGTAATTTTGATGTGTTTGTGGGAGGAGGCGAGCTCGATGTCTTCCTAATCTGCTATCTTGATTGCACCTTCTACCATTTTATGTTTGAAGTTTAGTTCTTAACCTGATATATTAAACTTAGAACCAATATTTAGTTGTGAGATAATTTATTATATTTCTGATAATTATCACATGGAAGTGTACAACTAGATAAAAACAAACAAACAAAAAATTTGATTGCTTGAGAATTGACAGACCCCCCCCAAAGATCAGTTACATTTGTGTGAGGTGCACTGTTCAGTATTCACTTGAGAATGTGATAATGACCCCTGGTGCTGTTGAATTCACATTTGAATCTCGAGAATCTTCAGAGATTTATCCTCAAATACAAATAATGAGATAGCACAGGTGTTATATTACAGCAATGAGTTTGAATTTATTACTGCAATATGAATGAGTTTTCATTTTAAGAGGTAAAATTTTTCACTTTTGTAAGTTAATCAGTTATACTGACTTAGCACACATGAACTGATTTTTTGATACCCACTTGAGAACACTTTACTCTCTGAAGTTGTATCTGTACTTACAAATCAGAATGGAGAAATTGAGCAGATGCTCTCCAGCAGTAATGTAGCAAATAACCTTGAGTGAAAATTGCTCAGTCATGTCCGATTCTTGGTGACCTCATGGACTATACAGTCCATGGAATTCTCCAGGCCAGAATACTTGAGTAGGTGGCCATTCCCTTCTCTAGGGGATTGTCCCAACCCAGGAATCGAACCCAGGTCTCCCATACTGCAGGAGGATTCTTGACCAGGTGAGCCACCAGGGAAGCCAGCAAATAACGTTAGTTGAATTAATCTGTTTCAATAATTTACTTAGTGTATGTGCTGTGCTGTGCTTAGTCACTCAGTCGTGTCTGATTCTCTGAGACCCCCATGTACTGTAGCCCACCAAGCTCCTCTGACCATGGGGATTTTCCAGGCAAGAATACTGGGGTTGCCATACCCTGCTCCAGGGGATCTTCCCAGCCCAGAGATCAAACCCAGGTCTCCCACATTGCAGGTGAATTTTTTACCACCTGAGCCACCAGGGAAGCCCGAGAATACTGGAGTGGGTAGCCTATCCCTTCTCCAGGGGATCTTCCTTACCACAGAATCAAACCAGGGTCTCCTGCTTTGCAGGTAGATTCTTTACCAGCTGAGCTACTGGGAAAGCCCACTTAGGGTATAAATAGGCTTAATTCAAGCGATAATGATTCCTCATTTTTTCACCCATAAGACCAGAAAATTACATAGTCTTTCAATGATATGTAAACTTGGTATTTAGCCAATAAGTATTATACTATAAAATTCATTAAGTTTAAGATGCTTTGAGGACTTACTGTTTGTAAATATCTTGGAAAAACTTCCTTTATTTATTGTTTGGAAGACTTAAGCTTAGAGGCAACCAGAGGCTTTAGACAAAGTTGGAAATATAAAGTCAAAAAACTTGCAGATGAGTTTCAACCTGGCAACTTGCTGAGTGAAACTGAGTACACTTCTTATCTAACCTGGAAACTCATTCAGCAGTATATTATGTTGAAACTAATATTATTTGTTCTATTTTACTCCAATGTAACATCATGACATTAGGAAATAATCATCCAGTGTTACTACTGAAAACAATGTTTAGTATATAGAATATTCATTATATAAATAAACTTTTCTACTCTAAAATTTATATTAAAATAAAAGAATATACTTTTTTTACTCTAAGATAATAAAATTAGTCCAAAACCATCTTGAAAATAATTTGTTTATTTCGATAATAACCTCTGTGTATTAAGAACAAGGAAACCATCCAATTAAAATTTTCTTTAATGTAATGTTTCATCACAGGTTCATTACAATAGGAGCTACCTTATCTCATGGATTCCCTGGGGCATGGGAACCACACTGCAATGACAGGGTTCATTTTACTGGGCTTAACAAATGACCCAGTCCTTCGAATCATCCTCTTCATGATCATCCTCTGTATCTACCTGGTGACCATATGTGGGAATCTCAGCACAATTATTCTTATCAGAATCTCTTCTCAGCTCAATCATCCCATGTATTTTTTTTTGAGCCACTTGGCCTTTGCTGACATAGGCTATTCATCTTCTGTTACACCCAATATGCTTGTAAACTTCCTGGTGGAGACAAATACCATCTCCTATCCTGGATGCGCAGTCCAGCTTGGTTCCGTTGTTTTCTTTGGGTCATCTGAGTGCTTCCTTTTGGCTGCCATGGCATATGATCGCTTTGTGGCAATTTGCAGCCCCCTACTATATTCCACCAAAATGTCCACACACGTTTATGTTCAGTTACTCACAGTGGCTTATGTAGCTGGTTTTCTCAATGCTTGCTCTTTTACTATTTGCTTCTATTTTTTACTCTTCTGTGGACCAAATCAAGTCAATCATTTTTTCTGCGATTTTGCTCCTTTGGTTGCACTCTCCTGTTCTGACGTCAGTATCCCTGCAGTTGTCCCCTCATTTACGGCTGGCTCCATCATTGTGGTCACAGTGACTGTCATAGCTGTATCCTACATCTACATCCTCATCACCATCCTCAAGATGCACTCCACCGAGGGGCGCCACAAGGCCTTCTCCACCTGCACGTCCCACCTCACAGCAGTCACTCTGTTCTATGGGACCATCACATTCGTTTATGTGATGCCCAAGTCCAGCTACTCAACTGACCAGAACAAGGTGGTGTCTGTGTTCTATATGGTGGTGATCCCCATGTTGAACCCCCTCATCTACAGCCTCAGGAACAATGAGATTAAAGGGGCTCTGAAGAGAGAGCTTTGTTAAAAAACTTCTCACTTCCTGCTCTGTGCATCCATCCTCCTAAGTTCTTTGATCATTCTTGGGATCATTACTCTGAACTCTTTTTTGGGTAGATTGCCTATCTTCACATCACTTCTTCTGCAGTTTTATCTTGTTCTTTCATCTGAAACATATTCCTCTGCTGCCTCATTTTAAGCTGCTATTTATGTTTTTATATCTGTAGTGCATGTGTGTATGCTAAGTTCTTTCAGTTGTGTCTGACTCTATGCAACCCTGTAGACTACAGTCTGCCAGGCTTGTCTGTCCATGGGATTTTCCCATGGGACTGGAGTGGGTTGTCATGCCCTCCTCTAGGGGATCTTCCCGACTCAGGGGTCTAACCCATGTCTCTTAGGTCTCCTTCATTGGCAGGCAGGTTCTTTATCACTAGCGCCTCCTGGGAAGCCCATATCTGTGGTTGAAACTTGAAGAACTGGCCCTCTGTAGGAGGTATCCTACACATCCCAGCAGTGCACTCTCCTCTCATTCCCCAAGCTATATGCCCTAGGAATCCCCCTAAGAGGCTTGTGTGTGTCCTTCTGTTGTGGTGGGCCAACTATGCCAGTAGTCTGGTTGCCTGCCAGGTTCAGCCTTGTACGGAGGCTACTGGCTGCTGTTTAGCAGGGTCTGGTCATGAGGTGGCTGGTTGTGGAACCCTATGGGGCCCAAGGGCTAGCATTGGCTCACTGGTGGGTGGATCCAGGGTCCTGAAGACTCTGGGACTGTTGTCCACCCACTGGGAGCTGAAGCCAGGCCCTGGGTTAGTGCTGGTCTACTGGCAGCCACACTCCAGGGTCCAGGGGTCCTGGATCTGATTTCAAATCATCGGTAGGGGGATTTGGGGGTCCTGAAGGTTGCATTGGTCTGCTAATGAGCAGGGCCATGGCCCAGCTTGTCTCAGGTCAGGATCTGGTCTACATTCTTGTGTCTGTCTCCATGGGTGAGGCTAGTCTAGAGGCTTATGTGGACTTTCTTGTGGGAGGGGCTAGTGTCTGCCCACTGGTGAGTGGAGCTGTGTCCTGGGCTGCATCTAGAGGCAGCTGTGGGCTCTTTAGTCTTTAAACAGCCTGTCTGCAGAAGGCTGGGGCTATGCCTCCGCCCAGCTAGTTGCTTGGACTCAGGTGTCGCAGCACCTGTAGGCTGTTGGGCTAATGAGCTGGAGGAAAGTTTCCAAGATGGCGCTTGCCAGCATCAGCCACTACCAGCACCAGCATCTACATGATAGAGTCTGCTCCCAGGAGTGGCTGCTGCCAGTGTCTTTGTCCCCAGGGCGAGCCATAGCTGCCCCCACCCCCTCCAGGAGACTCTCCAGGATCTGCAGGTAGGTCTAGTCCAGGCTCTTACAACTACTGCTCTTGCCTGGGATCCCAGTGCCTGTGGAATTTTGTGGGCACCCTGAGAGGAGTCTCTGTTTCCCTAGCCCTCAGGGGCTCCTGAAATTAAACCCTGTTGACCTTCAAAACCAAATGCTCTGGGGGCTCCTCTTCCTGGTGCTGGACCCCTAGGCTGGGGCTCAGAACTCTTGCTCCTGTGTGAGTACCTCTGCAATATAATTATTCTCCAGTTTGTGGGTCGTCGCTCAGCTTGGGGGGTGATGGTGTTTGATTATATTTTGAGTCTGCCCTTTTTATCTATTGGTGCTTTCTTTATATTGATATATTTAGTTGTAGAAGATCTTCTCTGGTAAGTTCTAGTTTTTTTCATTGATGGTTGTTGTGCAGATGTGATTTTGGTGTGCTCCTGAGATGGAAGTGAGCTCAGGGTCCTTTTACTTTGCTGTCCTGGCTGCTCTCCCTAAGGTTGAAATGACCTTTGAAGTCATCTTTTCCTGTGTGATGAAGACTGCTTTGTTTTCTTTTGTGCTTAGCCTCTCTTCACTTATTTACAGTGCAGAGACCTTGTACCTAGCACTTCAGACTACAGTTCCTGCTGTGCTGACAATTCAGCTTGGGGGTGAAGAGAGAGCTTGCTAGAAATATGTGTTCTTAATTTGTTTTTTCTTTTTAGTATGTGATATAATGATGTATGATAAAATAATAACGAAAGGACAAAGGGTGTCTGTGGTCAAAACATATTGGTCTATATGTTATTAGCTAATGCGAAGGCTCTTAGTAAAGGTCGGGGCTAGATTTTTCCCATACCAGAGTAAACTAGAGACGTTTAAATAAACTGAAATTTAATTCTTAATTAGTAACCCAAACTGGTTAACATGAAAAAATAATCCTTTGAAAATTCTTTAAAGTTTTATTCATATCCTTTCAAAAGTTGTATTCTGGTACAGATCAAGGAAGGCTATTGGACTGTCAAATCTTTAAGACTGGGTCCATTTCAAAAGTAGCTTGTCCTGGAATGAGTATGATAGGACTGAGTATATTCTGAGAGGAGACAACCAAGTGGAGCCAGACACTGAAGTTATTAGAGACATTCTTTTTGCATGGATATCTGCTGGTGATGGTCTTTTTGGACCCCCCAAAATCTGTTCTGTATTCTTAAGTCTGACTCCAGCCTAGTTATAGGAGACTTCATAAAGAACAGAGTAAATGCCCCTGACCAAACCTGCTGTGAATTCTGCCAGGTCAAAAACAGGTGATTTCTCTCTGGAAATAAGCAGGGTTCCTGAATTGCTAGGGAGTGATAAACAAGCTCTTTAAGTGACTTGTTTGTGGTCAAATGCACAGCCTAATTTTATGTGTCAATTTGGCTAGGCTACAGTGACCAGTTGTTTGGTCAAACATGAGTCTAGACGTTGCTGGGAAGGTAATTTTTAGATGTGATTAACATTTAGAATTTGAATAAAGCAGATTACTGTCCAAAATGTGGGTGGCCCTCATCCAATCAGTTGAAAGCCTTAGGTGAAAAAACCTAAGTCTTCTTAAAAAGAGGGATTCTGTCTCCAGGCTGCCTCTGGATTCAAGACTGTGGCATCAACTCTTTCTGGAATTCCCAGTTTCCTGGACTGCCCCTTGCATTTTGGAATTGTCAGCTCTCATAAATGTGTGAGCCAGTTCCTTTAAAACCACCACCACCATCACAGTGGCTCTGTTTTCTCTGGATAATCTTAGCTAATAGAACTTTAAGCATCTCTCCTTTCCCCCTCTCTTATTGTCTTACTCCTCATTCTCCATATACCAACCATAGCATAAATCTAACAGCTTAATTCCTTTGTTAATATCCCCCAAAGACTTTAAGTAAAGGCAACAGTTCTTAACATGTCTTACGAAGTCCTGAATGTGGCCCCTGTTGCATTTCTCGCTCTCAACACTCCTCTCGCACTCCCCAGACTCTCAGACTCTATGTATTATTGGTCTTCTTTTAAAAACCATAAATATATCCACATTGTTTGCCACCAGAGGAACCTCTCACGTGTAGTGACTCTACTTGAATGCATTTTCCCCCTCACCTGGGTAACATCTACTTAGGCTATACGTACCCACTTAAATGTTTCCCATCCTCCTGGAAACCTTCCTCAGGCTTCAGACCAAATTAAATACACCTGTTACCCCTCTGAAGCACCCTGCATATTTTTAAGAATATTCAATGCACTTGCAGCTACAAATTCAGTATTTGTTTTCTCCAAAATGCTGGACTCTTCATACAGACACCTTTAATGTCTTGCTTTTCCTCTGTGTCTGTCTTTACATGATTTCTGGAACAGAGTAAGCATAAATGTATATTTAAAATGTATGAATAAAACATTAATAAATGAATGGATGAATGAAGTTTTTGCTCTAGCATGAGCCACTGACTGGGTAGCCTTTGAATCTGTTGAACATCAACCTGATTCAAATTCACTGAATGTTTGTGTCAGATCCTGCTACACCTATGATAGGCCTTTACATAAACCCATGCTCACCACAATTATACCACTGCCTTGACCCTGTTTAACTCAGATTGGCAACTATCATTTCAGCTTGTCTTAGTAAAAGCTATGCAATCACTCTGCTGAGTAGTGTCTCCTTTTGTCTTGGTATGGCTGGAGACACAGAGGAGAGTCAAAACTTGTACAAGACAAATGTTAGTGTAGCAGTAGCTAGAGTGTTAGCAAAGGAGCTAGCAATAGGAGATTGTTCATTACCTTCCAGTTACAGTTCTTAGTAATTTGCAAGTAGTGATCCAATTAATCCTCAGAATAACCCCAAAAGGTGTTTTTTAATTCATCCTTTTCAGAAGCTGTAGCTGAGACACATAAAGGTTAAGCAAACGTGCAGGGTTACAAATATCCTCTTAATACTCTGATTTCTTTTAAGACACGTACTCTCTGTGGTCAGGCAGAATGAGGGACTCTTTGAAAATACTTCACCACTAGAGGGACTTTCATTTGTGACACATTTCATTCCCTTCTGTTCAAAGTATGCAGACTTCTACATCTGGATATGTCAGGCGAACTTGTATTAGGCCAAATTTCTGCCACAAAGTCAGTAAGAAGCTAGAAAAATATTGTTAAATGTTTGAAGGCATAGACTTCTCATTTCATAAAAGATGAAGTTGCTCTATACCCCTTAGGTTCTCCCTCTTATTAAAAACATCCCCAGATAAAACAACTAACAAACTTAGGAAGATTGTAAAGAAGATGGAGAAGGAGGCAGACTCCTAGGGACTTTACACCTGAGGAAATCCCATAGGCCTGAGTCCCTGTGTTTTCTTATTGCTTCCGTATATCCCGGACAGGATGCTGCACAAGCCTCCAACCCAGAACCACTAAGAGACACACAAAGACAAAAAGAGTTCAAAGATAAGTCTGTTCCTGCTAGCCAAGGAACTGGGAAAAGGATGACCTAACAGAACAGAAAACCTTTTGGCAATACTTGCCCTATTGCAGACAAGCGAGAGTGGAAAACCATACCTGTCTCCTACCTGCAGGATTCACCAGGACCAAGTAGGGAGCTATTTTTTACCCTCCTCCCCAACCTATGATTCGTCTGCTGGGGTATTGTCATGGCGGGTCCAACAGGGAAATGAACCTCCCCTGGTCATCTGGCAGCAGTGAGAGAATGTGGGGGTACGAGTTGGTACTCTACTCCCCTATAATGATGACCCCACCCTTGTAAGTGAGGGCCAATGGGGATCTGAATTCCACCACTACCTTCAACAACAGAGCAGTGTGAACCAGCTCTCCACATCCTCCCTTCCCTAGAAGCAGGGGGTCCAGCGAGGAACTGACCTTACTTGAAAGAGAGGAGGTGTGCAAGGCAGTGGGGTGTTACCCTATAATGGGGAAGCAGACAACAGGACAGTGGGAAAAGCTGAGCTTGTCTCTCCCTCAACAACCAGGAGGCAGTGGAGTCAGCACTCCATTTTTGGCCAAATCTGTGTGCTCAGCAGGAAGCTGAAGTCACACACACATACACACACCCTAGCAGTTGCTGTGATGGCGGACATCCTCCTAAAAAAGATTGAATCTGATCCAGAGTCTCTTAATATGACATCCTAAATGTCTCTGTTACAATAAAAGTCACTGTCATACCAAGAACTAGAAAAATCACAGTTCGATGAGGAAAGGCAATATATGCCTACATCAAAATGAAGAGGATGCTGAAATTATCTGACAAAGATTTCAAGGTGGCAGTAAACAAAGCTTCAACAAGCAATCATTGAAATTCTGTTTCTTTGTTAAAAAAATTTCAGCAAAGAAATAGAATTATAAAATATAACCAAGGGAAATTTCTAGATCTGGAAAACATAATCACTAAAGTTAAAAGGAAACAATGGGATTAAGCAGAAGTGTCAGCCCTGTATATGCCATCAGCATATCTTCACAGACTGCGTCACTGTCCTTGGCCTCAAACAGACAAAGCCAGCAAATCCATAGTGTATGCACACCACAGTGAGAAGCAAGTTGAGAAGGCCTTATGCCTCTCCTTGGCAGAAGGCGTCTTCATGACTATTAACCCAACGAAGACCTAGGAAATCATAATTAAAGCTGCCCACCAACACAAAGTCAGCACAAAAATAGCCATTTCACGAGAGAGTATAGTCCCAAGCAAGGCAGACCATAGGCAAGACATTGCAAAAGAATTACAGGATGGTGTTGGAGTCACAGAAAGACAAGTTGAATGCAATAGCGACGATGCACACAGAAACCAGGAACCTAACCACTACCCAATCTGCCAACATCAGTTGAAAGTAGATCTTATTGGTCATGAGGATGGAGCAGTGGAATGGGTTGTGCATAGCAGTGTACCAGTCATAGGCATGGCAGCCATGATGAAGCAGTTCCTGCCGCACAGGAAGAACACCTGTGTGGCACACTCAGAAGAGAAATGGACTTGCTGTCTGATAGCAAGCCCACCAACATGTAGGGGATGGTTACCATAGTGATACAGTTTTCTTTAAAAATTTTTTAACTGGAGGGTAATTACTTTACAATATTGTGATGGTTTTTGCCATACAGCAACATGAGTTGGCCATAGGTAAACATGTGTCCCCTCCCTCTTGATCCCCTCTCCTGCCTCCCTCCCCACTCCATCCCTCTAGGTTGTCACAGAGCACGAACTTTGGGCTCTCTGCATCATACATCACACTCCACTGGCTATCTATTTTATACATGGTAATGTATAGGTTTCAATGCTATTCTCTCAAATCTTCCCACCCTCTCCTTCCCCCACTGTGTCCAAGAGTCCACCCTTTATGTCTGTGTCTCCTTTGCTGCCCTGCACACAGGATCATCAGTACAATCTTTATAGATTCCATTTATATGCTTTAATATATAACATCTGTCTTTTGCTCTGACTTACTTAATTCTGTATAATAAGCTCTAGGTTCATCCACCTCATTAGCATTGACTCAAATGTATTATTTTTTATAGCTGAGTAATATTCCATTGTGTATATGTAAGTGGTACAGTTTTCTGAAAATGAGAGACCACAGAGGAAAAAATACATGGGGGTTTAAAGGTTGTGATTGAGCTTTATGGCCACCATTACGGATGCATATGCAGCTAGGATGGTCATATGGGAGAAGAAAGTCATCCCAAAGAGGAGATTTTGCATGTCTGAGAAGCTGGAAAATCCCCACAGAAGGAATGTGCTCAGTGTGGTATGATCACCCATTCTCCTGGTGCACGCAGCGCTTTTCCTCCAAAGGTACAGGGTTCTTGAAATGAAGACTCTAAGATGAGTAGAAACTATCCTTATATACCAATGCCACCTAGACTTTAATCAAAGGGAGGGACCTGAGCTTCAGGGCACCTGTTCGTGGGAGAGTGAGAAGGTGATGCTCAATGCAGTTGACTGAAGTCAAGTTCAGCAATTAGAGTAGTGAGGATGATTCTAGTGTGGGAATCTGCATAAATGACATAGAGTGAGCCCAAATGTGTTCTTGGGTTATACTCACAAAAGCATTCTTATCTCTCTTTTCCAAAATGTATCTGCATGTAAGAGGGAAATATAATAAAATTGCTTTGTCCTCACCCACAGGATTTTGTAATGCTACATTTTGCAAATGCTCTGTCAGATATAATGGTACCCTGGCACTCAGGAGTGTTTCATAAACTATTGACTGAATGAATAATTCAAGCATTTAAATCACTTATAATATAACATTTTAAAAAATTAGGGAGATAAGTGAAAATTTTCCAAAAGAACTTTAAGTTTTCCTTCAATGAAATCCTCTCCCATCAGTTTCACCATGCAGTGGCTCTGAAAGTAATGATTGTGACAATGACCTGACCACATAAATGAATTTAACATATTGTAACTTCTACTGGGTTTCCATTCATGGTAATATTTAAAACTTGATATATATTTAAAATATCATTAGTTCTTAATATATATCAAATATCTATCAATAACTTTAAGTTCTTAATAATTTCTAATTGAAGATTTTTTTCCAGATGCCTAATAAAATATTAATGGACTAGCTTGGAGTCAAAATGATTTTGGAGGTAATGTCTCAGAGTGGCATATTCTGGTCATAATGTTCTAATCAAATTTTGGCTTTTTAAGCAAAACCTCCAGGACATTTTCTAGCAAAGTGGTTTGCTTTGAAGTACACACCTGAATGGAATAAACTCAAATCCCTCAGATCAATTTTGTAAATAATATTTCTATTTCAAGTTTTCATTAAACATTTGCTCTCATAAGAGGTGAAGACAGACATGAAAACATTCCGTAGAATTTTGTTTTTAACTTCAGTCATTGTTGAAGGGGAGGGGGAAGAAAAAAGGAATCGGTGGTGGAAAATGAAGGAGTGTGCAAGAGAAATAGAGAAACACTAACAGGAAATTATTCTGTAAGACTAACACATTTGAAGAGTTACTTGGTTTTTTTTTTTCTCCTCCTCACTGTAGCTATGGGCAAAGAATACAAGAGGAGTCAGGACAGGTAACCAGCACCCACTTAATATCCATAATGTGTCAGACAATATGCTGGGGCTAGACAGAGCTGCCTCACATAGTCCTCACGAGTCTGGGAGCTTAGGATTTCTATTTTGATTTTATAAACATAAAGTGAGTTTTAGAGTACTTAAGTGATTATGGAAGTTGTGAATTTATTCAACACATGTTGACTACATGCTTATGATGGGCCAGACGGTTCACACACATGAAACAGAAAATGTAACCAAACACACAGGATCTCTGTGATGAAAAAAGGAATGGCTCCTTTGGTTTGTGGAGTCAGGGAAGCCCTTGAGAGCATTAACTGCATGGTTCACAACCAATTCAAAGACCCTAAGGTGGGAAACTCATCTACCCAAGCAATCTTTCTAGACCCAAATGGCTTGTCTTTGAGACCCTTTCACTCTCCTCTGAAGGTTTTTGTCTATTTACCCCCAAAGGAAACATTTTTCCTTTATTGCTTTAACTATCGCTTACCTTGTATAACTCTCTAATTCTCGCTTCTACTGTATAGGAAGCTCCCATTTCCTTTGACACATTTCCAGGCCAAAATGTCCTTCATGTATTGCATGTAAGATTTTCAGAACAGAATTGGTCATATTTCCCCCCAACATGTCAGAGTTCCCTCCTGTACTTCCTGATTGAGTTACTTGCAAACATCCGAGAGCTACCATCAGACCCCAGTTTTGGTTTCTTTCTCATATTTCTGCATTTAAATTCAGTGCCAAAATTCCAGGTGTCCTTTTGCCATTATCTTTTTTGTTGTTGCTGTTTGTTTTTATTCTCTCTGCTCTTGTCCTGGAACTATCCAATAGAGTAAATATGATACCTAGGTGGAGAAGGCAATGGCACCCCACTCCAGTACTCTTGCCTGGAAAATCCCATGGGCGGAGGAACCTGGTGGGCTGCAGTCCATGGGGTCGCTGAGAGTCAGGCACGACTGAGTGACTTCACTTACTCTTTTCACCTTCATGCATTGGAGAAGGCAATGGCAACCCACTCCAGTGTTCTTGCCTGGAGAATCCCAGGGACGGGGGAGCCTGGTGGGCTGCCGTCTATGGGGTCGCACAGAGTCGGACACGACTGAAGTGACTTAGCAGCAGCAGATACCTAGGTAGTTTTCCATTAGTCACAAATTTGTTCCTTTTTTATTCACTGCATCATGACCAGATATTCGATTCCTAAAAAGAGGATTTATTAAGTCACTAATGGTACTGAAGAAGGAATTCACAGGGCCTGGACTCCATCTTAGGGCTGTTCATGCTGATCATGCTCAGCTACCTTTCCGATGGACTCTGAACTCTGTGTTTAGTGCCTATGAAAACAACAACAGAAGGATAAGACCCCCTCCAGACAGGAGAACCTTGAAGATCATATCTAGGTTACTCATCGTCTAAGAGAAAACATATACTAATCACCCCTTCCTCCAGACAGGCCATAAATTTTTCTGTATGTATTGGAGTGTAACCTTGGGTTTATTGATTATTGGCTAATTGTTTGTTTGAGCACATGAGCACAGGAATGATGGGGTTATTGGGATTGTATTTTCCTTGGTTTATGTAAGTCTCAAGGAATTTGGAGTGGTGGATTCAGGCATGTGCACATGCTGTGTAAAAGATTTTCACAAATGCTGGTTGGGGTCCTTGGCCAAAAGGAGACTCTGCCTTGGCCCTGACAACGTAATGAACTGCACTCCACTATCTGCATTGTCCTTCTGAGTGAGTTTGCTTCCCGGACTTCCCATAACGTGTGGCTACAACAGTATCAAAAATAGCGAATAGATACACACTGATTATAAGAGGAAAGCCAAACACCCCAGTATGATATCCGATGCTCATCACAAATGGATCCCTAGGTACTACTCCTGGCTGTTTCCACCACATGCCCCTGCCTACCCTACACTCAAACCAGACAGCAGTGCCCTCTATTTTCCAAACACATCACAATCCTTCATGCTGCTGTGTCTTTGTGCATGGTGTCCCCTCTGCCTCAGTCTCCCCCCTTCTATTTTACTTCTATTAGACTTTTGCTCATTTTTCAGAAACGAGCCTGAATTAATTTGATTTTTCATTCTCTCTTGTCCACATTTTCTAGACTCCAGGAGCCTAACTAAAAAATGTCTCCTGCTTTCTACTCCATCACTCAAATGGATTTTTGCCACAACCTCTATTCTTTCCCTCTCCTGGGCCTTCACCTCTTACCAGCTTTTCTATATTCAATCTACAATCCCTGTACATCACATTTTTGATTTTTAGATATCTTCTGCTTACAAACTAGGTAATTCTAATAACTTCTAAACCTCATTGCATGCTTCAGCTATACCATCTCAAATATCCTCATGGCTACTATTATGATGTTTGTAGTGAAGAAACTATGGCCTTAGCGAGTTACTTAATTTGCCAGAAGTGATACAGCTGGTAAGTGCACACGTATTACATAAACACAGAGAGGCAGTGAGAACCTAGAGAGCCACTCACTTGTGTGGCTAATTACTTTTTAGGCTTCCCTCAGTGCAAGTGTCGTCACTTCATCTGCCTCCAACCTCTCCTACGTGGGGACCATCCCGCTGTTTAAAAAAACAATTGTATATGCTTCATGACTCTTCCACTATGCGCATGTTTTCTTAGTGTTCTTCCTGCCCTTTTGTGACTGCTAAAAGAGCATTCTTAGAAAAGCAATTAAAATGTCACTTCCCTGGAAATTCTCCTCAAACCTACCTATGTGTGTTAGTCATTTTTTCTTCTGGATTCACATCAATTTATTGCGAGGAGGTTAGGTTTTTGCTGTTTGGGGTTTGAGCATGTGTGTGTGCATGTATGCTTAGAGCAGAGAGTTGTTTTAAAATTTTGTATGCCCCAACTGCATCTAGAGCCTAGTGATCGTAGAATTTTTACTAAGGTTAGTTCAAAGGCTACGGGGCAGGGGCTGTCTCTTATACACATCTAGATGTGTATAAGAGACAGGTCATAGGCATGGCAGCCATGATGAAGCAGTTCCTGCCGCACAGGAAGAACACCTGTGTGGCACACTCAGAAGAGAAATGGACTTGCTGTCTGATAGCAAGCCCACCAACATATATTAACTCCTCTTCTCTACACCACTTGCTCTACTTAGTACTAAAGATCGTTGGTTTCTCTCTAAATGATTTTAAGAATACTATCACGTAGCATCATGAATGCATGTATAGATGCTTTCTGCATTCTTGCTGAACTTAATTTAAAACACTTCTAAAAACTCCAGCTATGGGTGTTTAAAATCTAGGAGAAAGAAATTACCATTTTTGAATTCTATACATGATACCCATTTACTGTAGTATCAAATTACAATTGACCTATATACGTGGTTATCACCAAGGGGCATAGCAAGAATGGCTAGGGGAGCTTTATGCAAACAGTGCATCTCCACCCATATTCATTACAAGTTTTTTTGCAAGCCTCTCCAAGGGAACATGTCTGCAGAATGAGAGTTAGGTACTCTGCATAATCTTTATTAATTTTGGTTGAGAACTTTTGACTTTTATCATGCTCTTCTTTTCAAATATGCTGATAACATTTTTTTTTCATATATTTTACAACAGTTCAGCTCAGTCGCTCAGTCATGTCTGACTCTTTGCGACCCCATGAATTGCAGCACGCCAGGCCTTCCTGTTCATTAACATCTCTCGGAGTTCACTCAGACTCACATCCATCGAGTCAGTGATGCCATCCAGCCATCTCATCCTCGGTCATCCCCTTCTCCTCCTGCCCCCAATCCCTCCCAGCATCAGAGTCTTTTCCAATGAGTCAACTCTTCGCATGAGGTGGCCAAAGTACTGGAGTTTCAGCTTTAGCATCATTCCTTCCAAAGAAATCCCAGGGTTGATCTCCTTCAGAATGGACTGGTTGGATCTCCTTGCAGTCCAAGGGACTCTCAAGAGTCTTCTCCAACACCACAGTTCAAAAACATCAGTAGTAATAGAAAGTCATGTCAGCGTGGCACTGTTTCCATTCTCCCCTATCACCCTGTCAGGCACTGGAGAACAAGATTTATAGTGTTTTCTCAGTCCTTCTGTTTGTTTAACCAAGTCTTACCCTCTATTCACCTGGCTTTTGCCTTGAGTTTACCATTCTGTTCTCTTTTTTGTTCTTGAAAGCTCCCCCCATGCAGTTTTCTGGGTTCTATGTCTACCAGGAGGAGGGAATTGAAAATTTCCTGTAATTTTCCAGGGATTTGTAAACACTGTAAATTTCAACACTGTAAATTTCAACACTGTAAATTTCCAGCTTATCCTTGCTTATAGTTTCTTTAATATAACAGGCTGTTAATACCAAATGAGTACTTGATTATTAGAAGATATAGAATACTAGAAGATACAGTGTTGCAGAAACCAGTACTCAAGAAACCAAGCACCACACTCGGAGAGTCGGAGAGTTGGAGAACTCAGGTTTTTTTACACCGGCGGGCCCAGAAGAGTTAACACTCCAAGCTCTGAGCCCCGAACAAAGGGATTACAGAGTTTTTATAGACAGACTATAGTGGGCAAGACTAGATGTTAATAGGCTGGTTTAAACTAAGGGGTTTTGAGTGCAAGGGAACAAGAGTCAAGATGGGAGGGGGATGCCTGACCTTTACACAGACAGGCATGATTAAGCAAGTTTGCAGGGGCCAGGCGACTGCAAAGAGCAGGACAAGGATGAGTGAGATAAACTCCAGTTCCTAGTATTGCAAGTCCCCACTTTCTGAGACTACGTGACCTATGTGACCTACGTGATCTAGGCTTTGCAAGGGGCAAGCTGAGTTACAGAGGCAGAAGGAGATTATGCAAAATTTTAACTTTTCCTCTTCAGTAGAATAAAAATTAGAAAATATACAATAATTTTAAAGAGAAAAAGCTCTAAAATCCCCACCTTTCACAGCAGGATAACCACCTTCCAGTCTGTTAAGATCATAGTTTATTAAGCTGGAGGAAGAACTGACAGTCTCGCAATTCAGGTGTGGCTTTCTGCAGTTCTTGTGATTTCATGTATCGTGTAATTCAGGGGGAAGTTTTAAGGCTGCATTTTTCCTTTGAATGTCTGTGAGTATTCCCTCTGACATTAGAGTCCCTATAACATAAAGGTTGTGTTCTCCATTCCTTAAAAAAGATTTTAAAGAGATTCCTCAGGCCATCAGAGACCATTATTTTGAGACTACTGCTTTAGATACCAGGCATCTTGTGCTCTGTCGATCTGTTATCTCTTGTGATGTTGTCAAAAATGTTTTTTAAATCCTGACATACCATAGAGAATTTTTTAGTGATGTTTGCATTTACGATTCTGAATAACAATTGAAGTGGTGGAAACTCAACTTGTTTTAAAAAAAAAATTTGGGGATGTAGATGATTCCCTCAGGGATATTTTGCTTCCTACACAATGTTGTTTATTATATAATTCTGAAAATTTGCCATCTCTCAGGTTTCCACTTCCTAATACACAGGGCAAGGGAATGGCATGGCATGAGAAGCTATTGCTGGGGAAAACATTAAAAAAAAGAGGGTAGAAGAGAATGAACACGCAGTATGAGCACTTTCTAATGAGGCGGCTCTGCTGGGAAAGACCTTGTTGAAAAAGAAAATACTCAGTTATTGATTGCCAATTGTGATATCCACAAATTGCTCCTGTTTGCCTTTATCATCAGCTTTGGCTTTTAGAGTCTTCCCTACCACCATGTGTTATCTTCCGCCTAATGTACTATCAAGTCTTATCTCTAATATCTGGTCTCATAACCTCAAAGCTGTGGCAACCACTCAATGCACCATCTCCTGATTAAATTCTACACCTTCCTTGTTCTGAAGTCTGTTATGTCTGAAAATTCCTTTACCTATCCGGCTTCTCTCCTCCTTTCGGTTTTTCTCTGAGATTATTCCTCACCAAATAACTTGCATACAGTTGCTGGCTAAGGCTCTGGTTTTGGAGAATTTGTCCAGGGGCGGTCTCAGTGCCTACATAGGAACGACAACAGCATGCACTTTATTATGCACAGCCAAAATTTTAAAAACAAGTATAAGCTTTGGGTTCTAATTACTGGCCCAGATTCCTTCTCAGTGAGGAGCTAGTTGAAACCCTTATCTATTACTGCCAGTCATATAGTCATACAGACTGAATTTCTGTCTATGAGACCAACTGCATTTATCCTTTGTGGTGCTAGGATTTCTGCCTCCAGCTAAATGGCTCTAATTAGTAGAGTTGGTACTTTTTTCTTATGCATCTATTCAGAGAACAGTTATGAATTCTGAATTAATATAACTGATTTTCTATGGATGTCTGTGATATGATCTGCTGAAGGCAGAGGAGGCTGCATGTTGTGGCTGTTCTATGTCTCTCTATTTAGATCATCAGTCTATTTTTGCTGTTATTTTCAGCCACTACTCTTTCAAATGCAATGTAAGTTAGCTACAGGAAGGTAATAGGAATAACAGTGTCATTTCCTGTTAGAAAATGGAACTACAGTCATGTAATTCTTCTCAATTATGAGGAAATGTGTATGTCAGAATTTTTAACTAACACTTTTAACCATCTTCCTAGAAATGGAAACAGAGCATTAATCAAGAACCAGAATATATTTTTTAAAACTTTTTTTTTGTACTGAAGTATAGCCAATTAACAAGCAATGTGATAGCTTCAGGTGAACAACTATGGGACTCAGCCATACATGCACATGTATCCATTCGCCCCCAAACTCCCCTCCCACTCAGGTTGCCACATAACATATTGAGCACAATTATACATGCTGCTGCTGCTAAGTCACTTCAGTCGTGTCCGACTCTGTGTGACCCCATAGACGGCAGCCCACCAGGCTCCCCCGTCCCTGGGATTCTCCAGGCAAGAACACTGGAGTGGGTTGCCATTTCCTTCTCCAATGCATGAAAGTGAAAAGTGAAAGTGCAGTCACTCAGTCGTGTCTGACTCTTAGCAACCCCATGGACTGCAGCCTACCAGGCTCCTCCACCCATGGGATTTCCCAGGCAGGAGTACTGGAGCGGGGTGCCATTGCCTTCTCCGATTCTACATGCTACCAGTATATTTTTCAAATTGAGTAGAAATTAGGAAATAAAGCAAGACTCAATTTATTTTAATAGCTTTCAATAATATTCTCTAAATATAATGCAATAAAGNTTAGCAACCCCATGGACTGCAGCCTACCAGGCTCCTCCACCCATGGGATTTCCCAGGCAGGAGTACTGGAGCGGGGTGCCATTGCCTTCTCCGATTCTACATGCTACCAGTATATTTTTCAAATTGAGTAGAAATTAGGAAATAAAGCAAGACTCAATTTATTTTAATAGCTTTCAATAATATTCTCTAAATATAATGCAATAAAGCTAGAAATCAATAATAAAAGACAACTAGAAAACACTCATATATTTGGAAATTAATTAGCATACCATTAAAGAACCCCTCAATCAAAGAAAAAAATCAAATGGAAATTAGAAAATAACTGAATCTTACATATAAAACTTAATTCCCGAAAGACAAAAATTACCAACGCGGGATGAAACAGATAGCCAGGCAGCTTCATATCTGTGAAGGAGTACAACTTGCACTTAGACGCCTTCCTACCTGAAAGACCCAGGTGGCTTCCCTGATGAATGTTACTATGCTTAAGGAGAAGACGCCACCAACAGTCAGTCATGGTAAACGGCACATAGGACAGGATGCCCAAGCTTGTCGGCTGTCACAGAGACGAGGTTAGAACCACAGGGACAGGTGCCCCCGCCTATCAGAGCAGCACAACGGATAAAGAGACCACACCCCGCGTCCGAGAGGCGGGGGAGGGCGGGGACGCTCAGACCTGCTGCGGGCAACAGCAGGGGAGCGCCCACCCTGGGGGCAAGCCGACAGCTTCGTTTCAGATATTTATTCATTTTAATTGGAGGCTAGTTACTGTACAACATTGTGGTGGCTTTTGCCATACATTCACATGAATCAGCCGTGGGTACACGTGTCCCCATCCCGAACCCCCTGCCACCTCCCTCCCACACCATCCCTCAGGGTGGCCCCAGAGCTCCGGCTGTGCGCGCCCTGCTTCATGCATCAAACTTGGACTGGCCGTCTATTTCACAGATGGCAATGTACATTCTCTCAAATCATCCCACCCTGGCTTTCTCCCAGAGTCCAAAAAGTCTGTTCTTTACATCTGTGTCTCTTTTGCTATCTCGCATATAGGGTCGTCATTACTCTCTTTCTAAACTGCATATACATGCGTTAATATACTGTGTTGGTGTTTTTCTTTCTGACTTACTTCGCTCTGTGTAATAGGCTCCAAGCTGACATCTTTTTTAAGCATCGTATGGACACCTGCTGTGTGATCCAGCCGTTCCTCTGCGAGAGAAAGGGCACACGCACACACCGCTGTGCCTGGAGGCGCCTTGCGGCCTTAACAGCCCGGAGCCGACACAGCCCCTGTGTCCAGACAGCCGAGCGCACGGGGAAACTGGCGCGTCCAAACGTGGACACCTCTCACTGAAAAACAGCACGCTGAGCGTGAGTGTCCAAACGCTGAATGAAAGAAGCAGATGAAGTGTGAGTGATGAGTCTGCAAAGAATGCATAGAACATTCCAGAAAATGCAAACTTGAGAGTCCCTTGGACAGCAAGGAGATCAAAGCGCTCAACCCTAAAGGAAACCAGCCTTGAGTACCCACTGGAGGGACTGATGCTGAAGCTGAAGCCCCGTTACTGTGGCCGCTGATAACGAAAAGCCGACTCATTGGAAAAGACCCGGGTGCTGGGAAAGACTGAGGGCGGGAGCAGAAGGGGAAGACAGAGGATGAGACTGTTGGATGGCATCCCCGACTCGACGGACATGAGTCTGAGCCAACTTTGGGAGCTGGTGAAGGACAGGGAGGCCTGGTGTGCTGCAGTCCATGGGGCCACAAGGAGTCAGACATGACTTAGCGAGTGAACAGCAGCAGCAATCCTTAACGACAGAACACGGATCGGAGCTGCCTGGTGGCTGAGGCCAGGCGCCGAGGGCGAGTGGGCTGCTGACAGCGTGGCTCCAGCTCGCCTCGCACTGGGCCCGGATGGTTTTGCTGTGCAAACTCAGGTCAGATCAGGTCAGTTCAGTTCAGTCGCTCAGTCGTATCCGACTCTTTGCAACCCCATGGACCGCAGCACGCCAGGCCTCCCTGTCCATCACCAACTCCCGGAGTCCACCCAAACCCATGTCGATCCAGTCGGTGATGCCATCCAACCATCTCATCCTCTGTCGTCCCCTTCTCGTCCTGCCCTCAATCTTTCCCAGCATCAGGGTCTTTCAAATGAGTCCGCTCTTCGCATCAACTGGCCAAAGTATTGGAGTTTCAGCTTCAGCATCAGCCCTTCCGGTGAACACCCAGGCCTGGTTTCCTTTGGGACACTCGGGTCAGTTCCTCTCAAACGGTTGGCTGTGAATGGGCCCAGTTTACTCTGTGTCAGTCATGCAGCAATAAAACGATTAAATCAAGTACAGTCTTAAAAACCCAGCCCTGCAGTTGGAAGAGCCCCACGTCCCGTGCTCAGTGGCCATGTCGGCCAGGGGCCCACGCTGGGCAGGGCGAGTGAAGAGTGTCTTTGCCTTGGGGAGAGGTGTGGGAGGCAGTGCCTCAGAGGAGCGCGGCACGCTGAGCAGGCTGTGGCCAGCGGCTCCGTTCCCGCCGTGGCGTGAAGCACCTGGGGGACAGCTGAGGGGGTGACCAGGTCCTGGGGGGCCCCTGGTGGGGGGTGGGCTCTTTCCCACCCCGTCAGGGCATAGGTGCGGTGGCCGCCATGCAGGGTGGTCCTGATGAGAGATGGTGATGAACAGGGAGGCCTGGCGTGCTGCGATTCATGGGGTCGCAAAGAGTCGGACACGACTGAGCGACTGAACTGAACTGAACTGAACTGAACTGATATTACTATATATATATCAGTTCTTGGAAGGAAAGTTTTAATAGAAATACTAGACAAGAAAAAAATTAAAATCAGTAACATTTGTGTTAATTTTCATTAGTTGAAAAATAAAACACAGGATTGTAGGATAAAAAAAAGATAAAAGAGATAACAGATATTAAATGAAAAATCAACACACAGAGACTTCCCTGGTGGTCCAGTGGTTAAGACACCACACTTCCATTGCAAGGGACATCAGTTCAGTCTCTGGTCAAGGAACTAAGATCCAGCATGCCATACAGTGACCAAAACAAACAAACAAAAAATAAGAGCGATGCATTTTTAGGTCCTTTAAACAAAATCAACCACACAATAGAGAGGACCAAAAATGCTAAATATTTGGTTTTTATGTTGATGTATTGGACTTATTGTGCTAATTTTTTTTAAAGAATGGAAAGTATGAATAACCAATACAAGGGAGGTAAAAGTGGAAATAAGTACAGATTAGTGGATATTGATAGGATTATGAGTAATTGTGAATCCCAGAGTAATTAGGCAAGAAAAAGAAACAAAAGACATTCAAATCAGAAAGGAAGAAGCATAACTGTCACTGTTTGCAGATGATATGATATTATATAAAGAAAACCATAAGATTCCACCATAAAAATGTTGAAAACTTTAAATTTTGTGTTGGGATATAGCTGATTAACAGTTTCAGGTGAACGATGAAGGGATTCAGCCTTGAATATATTAATACATGTACCCTTTCTGCCCCAAACTCCTCTCCCCTCCAGGCTGCCACAACAGTGAATAGAGTTCCATGTGCTACACAGTAGGATCTTGTTGTTTATCTAGTTTAGATATAGCAGTGTGTACATGTCCACTCCAAACTCTCTATCCGTTCCCCTGATTCTTCCCCCTGTCAACCATAAGTTCATCATCCAAGTCTGTGAGTCTGTTTCTGTTTTGTAAATAAGTTCATTCTATCATTTCTTTTTAGATTCCACATAAAAGGGATGCCATATGGTATTTCCCCTTCTCTGTCGTACTTCACTTAATAACAATCTCTAGGTCCCTAAGTGTTGCTGTAAATGGTATTATTTCTTTCATTTTAAGGGCTGAGTAATATTCCATTGTCTATATGTACCACATCTTGATCCATTCTTCTGTCAATGGACATTTAGGTTGCTTCCATGTATTGGTTTTTGTAAACAGTGCTACAATGAACATTGGGATACATGTATCCTTTAGAACATGGTTTTCTCTGGATATGTGCCCAGGTGTGGGATTGTAGGGTCATATGGTAGCTCTATTTTTAGTTTTTTTAAGGAACCTCCATACTATTCTCCATAGTGGCTGTACCAATTTATATTTCCACCAACAGTGTAGGAGGGTTCCCTTCTCTCCACACCCTCTCCAGCATTTATTGTTTGTGGATTTTTTGATGGTAGCCATTTTGCCTGGTGTGAGGTGATATCTTATTATAGCTTTGATTTGCATTTCTTTAATAGTGATGTTGAACATCTTTTCATGTGCTTCTTGGTTATTTCCACAGCACCTCTGAAGACTGACTTGAATCAACCAATTTAATAATCATTTTGAAGGCAATTTTACTGTCTCTTCTCACTATGAGCTCCTGCCACATAATTCACTAACCAACCTGCCTAGATAATAAAATCTATGCAACTATCATCACTTAAATCTATATGTACCATCTAAGATGTGGTACATATAGACAATGGATATTACTCAGCCCTTAAAATGAAAGAAATAATACCATTTACAGCAACACTTATGGACCTAGCGATTGTTATATTAAGTGAAGTATGACAGAGAAGGGGAAATATCATATGGCATACCCAGATTTATGGGTATGGATTTTGTATAATGAATAGATAAAGATTGTTTCATTTTTTTAAAATAGGAAAATAGTAAATGCAGTCCAAGTCTATGTAGAATTTCACCTGAAAGAGATTTTGTTGTAACAGAAACCAAATTGTCATTAGCTTTGGGACTGAACTATGGGTAGAAGTGGAAAGAGCCTTGAGGAGACTTTTATTGACATCTGGAAGGTTCTTATAGATAGTGTGGGTTTGAAAAATAGTGAGGAAAATATTTTAAGAATTAAAGAAAAGACACTTGACAGGTAGTGGTGGAGTATTTGTCAGTATTGTCACTTGAGCTTAAATGGAAAATATAAAGGATGCCTTATATACTATTGAATTTGACTGAGAAGATTTCTAGGAATAATGTAAAAAATTCTATCTAGTGTCTTATAGCTGCCTGTGCTAAAATGTAAGAGAGTTGTGAACTACAGAAGGGTTTTTTGGTTCTTTTGAAAAAATTTAAAAACATAAAAGGGAGCCATGTCTTGCTGAGTTTGAAAATAAGGGTATTTCTTACTCCCATTATCTTCCAGAAAAATATTCTCAAGGTAAGAAATGGCTTCAGATCAAAGATCAGATCTGGTCTAAGCTGTAAGAACCTTTATTAAGACCTCAGAAAGATCTAAGACCTCACTGACTCTTTCAGCTGTACAAAAGTTATTCTAAGAATCTTAATGGCATGTTTCACAGAATTTTTTTTTTAAACCAGTTTAAAAAGTCTCAAGGGTATTTTCTCACAAAATATCAGAGGAAGAGTTATTTGAAAGAGATTTATGGGTATGGATTTTGTATAATGGAATCAATTTAAATCTGATACACAGAAAGTCCACAAAGTTGTTTTTAATAGCTGTATTGACATGTAATTCACATTCCATGCTAGTCACTCATTTAAAGTGTACAAGTCAATGATTTTTAAATATTCACAGATATACGCAACCATCATCATGGCCAATTTTAGAACACCTTCATCACCTTCTATAGAAATCCTGTATCTTTTAATATCATCTCAGATCCCCCCAGCCATAGGCAACCACAATCTATTTCTGTCTCTATAGATTTCCTTATTATGAACATGTCATATGAGTAGAATCCTATAATATGTGGTCTTTTGTGACTGGCTTCTTTCCCTTAGCATAATGTTTTCAAGGGTTATTTATGTTGTAGGATGCATCAGTACTTCATCACTTTTAATAGCTGAAAAATGTCCCATTTCATGAGAAGACCACTTTCTATTTATCTACTCTTAAGTTGATAGACCTTTGACTTGTTTCTCCTTTTTTTTTTTAATTAATTTTTTAAATTGATGTTTCTTCCTTTTGTATGTGTGCTAAGTTGCTTCAGTGGGTAGTGTCTGACTCTGTGTGACCCTATGGACTGTAGCCTGCCAGGCTCCTCTGTCCATGGGATTCTCCAGGCAAGAATACTGGACTGGGTTGCCATGCCTTCCTCCAGGGGATCTTCCCGACCTAGGGATCAAACCCACATCTATTGTGTCTCCATTGGTAGGTAGGTTCTTCACCACTGTGCCACCTATCTATAAGACTCTTGATACAGGGTGGAAAATCTGCAGTAAATACTTCTGTTCATAAAGATGAAATACAGGAGTCACATAGAAACACCGGCCCATAGAATTATAAAATCTACAAGACACATGTTGCTGTTTTTCTGATCAGAGTCCAATCCTACTCCCTGTAATAAGTCTCTGTGGCTCTTGGCTCTTCCTTTTGAGCTTTTAATTCTATCCTCTGAATCACTCTTCCTTTTCCAGGGGTTGCAAAGAGTTGGACATGAATGAGCAAGTGACCACATACACACAGAAGTCACTACTGAAGAAATGAGACAAATGCAACCAGACTCTTGGCTCTTCCTTTTGAGCTTTTAATTCTATCCTCTGAATCACTCTTCCTTTTCCAGGGGTTGCAAAGAGTTGGACATGAATGAGCAAGTGACCACATACACACAGAAGTCACTACTGAAGAAATGAGACAAATGCAACCAGAATTTCTGCCTCACAAAATAATGCTTATAATAATATGATTTTGAGTGACTTCTTACACAACTATAGTACTGCTGGAGTCCAACTCCAGCAGCCAGGGATTCAACCTGAAGAGATGAACGGTGTCGGTGAATGAGGCACCCTCTCAATTTTTTATGGACTGCCTGTTTATTCCAAGTTTAAGATTTTCTTTTATACTTTTACAAAAACATTAGGCCAGAGGTTTGACATTTTCAGATCCCCCTCTCCCAGATTTATTATCTCCATAAATCATTGTTGCTCTTCAAACAGAGTTCCTGCTTCAGTGATTCTATCGGAATCAGCCTTATCATCTATTATCTACCTCTTCTAATGTGTCCTATCGTTAACTTGTGATTACACTGTAACTCACGCTACATNTCAGATCCCCCTCTCCCAGATTTATTATCTCCATAAATCATTGTTGCTCTTCAAACAGAGTTCCTGCTTCAGTGATTCTATCGGAATCAGCCTTATCATCTATTATCTACCTCTTCTAATGTGTCCTATCGTTAACTTGTGATTACACTGTAACTCGTGCTACATTCCTCAGTTTACTACTTATCTTCCTAAGTCCTGTTTGCCCCTAACATCCTGAGTTCACTATCTCTTAAAAAGGCTTCTAGCCATAGTGTCTCTAAAAATTCCTAACTTCTATAAACTATAGTAAAATATGCTAACTTTACAACATTCCCTAAATCTTTAACTTCTAACTATTTTAATTATTTCTAAGCCCTAAATTCAGTAAACTCCTTTGCCATAAACATTCTCCTCACAAATAGGCTTCAGATATCAATCTCTCCCATGGCCTCAAGCTACGGTCTATGTGCTCATCCTGGAACACTCTTTTGTAAAAGTCCTTGAACAAATGTCAATGATTAACTTTATGAATTATTTTCTGAGCAATGCTGCAGAAGGCTTTGTGCCTTCTCATGCTCCTCTCAAGAACAATAAGCACCTCAATATTCCATTTCAGTCAACTCAGCCGAGGAGAGGAAAAGACAAGTCAGAATCACAAGGCCTAACTCCTTCATCCCGGGATCCGAGCCTGTGGAATGAGGAGAGGGGGCTGGGAACCATGCCTCCACTTTGTCAGTAATGCCTAACACGGCTCCCGACGTAGTACATCACTTTTCTTCAGCTNCAATATTCCATTTCAGTCAACTCAGCCGAGGAGAGGAAAAGACAAGTCAGAATCACAAGGCCTAACTCCTTCATCCCGGGATCCGAGCCTGTGGAATGAGGAGAGGGGGCTGGGAACCATGCCTCCACTTTGTCAGTAATGCCTAACACGGCTCCCGACGTAGTACATCACTTTTCTTCAGCTAATATAATTTCCTAAGCCTCCAAATTTCAGAGATATCTTCAACTCTTTTTATTTTTAACCTTCTGCACTAATTCATCAGCAATTCCTTTTTGATCCTTTACATAAACTGGGTCTTGAACAGGTAAATTTCTAAGTACACTGCAACCCCCCTAGCCTAATGCATCATCATCTCAGATCTTGACCACTTCCCTACAATCAATTTTTGAAAACAACCGGAGTAAACTTTTAATAATATATTCACATTAGATTAGTAGTTTTTCTTTAATTATTGGATTCCTGTTCCTTTTACAACAAAACTGAAACACTTTGCCACGGTTGATGAAGCTCTCCACGAACTGTTTCTATGTATCTCTTTCCTCCTGGCTTGCCATGGCCTCTCTGTTGCTTGAAATTGTCAGAATCTTTGTACTAGCTGTTTTCTGTCTAGCAGTTTTCCTTCCAGTCCCCATATCAGTAGGTTTTTCTTATATTTCAACGTTCTACTCAACTACCACCTACAAGTGGCCTTCTTTGTCATACTCTCTAGGAAATCACTCACACCATTACAATTACCCTTTATAAATTATACCATCCCAATTTACTTGTTTCTTCCAACCACTTATATGTTCTATATTTATATGGTTTATGTGTCCTCTAGAGTCTCTCCCTAAATATATAAACTGCATGAGAACTCTGTGCTATTACACATTATATCTCTGTTCAATTTATCAATATATCTTCAATGCTTACTCAGTTCTTAGAATATAATAAGGGCTCAGCAAGTGTGGATGAATGCCTATCCCACATCTACACATAAAATAACCTAAAGACCTTGATCAAATGCTCCTTTTGTAGACTGAGGTCACAATGTCAGGAAATTATCAATGTTTGAGGTCCCTCCTCTACTTTCTCCTTGAATTTCTCCTAAAGATGCCAAGAGATATATGTAAATTTTAACTGGTCAGGAAATTATTTTTTGTCACAGTAATTCCCGTTTAGCAAGGCTCAGATGATATCCGATGTGAAATATAGAGACCTATAAACACTCTGAGATATGGGTCCAAAATGTTCAGAGGGAAACTGGTTCTATATTCAGGACTTTTAGAGTTTACATAACTAAGTTCCAAAAAGTCATGGGAGTCAGGATGCATTTGGGATTTTTACAGGACAATTAGAAATGGTGTTTATAATAAATACAATATTACCTTTACACCTCAAAAGACACTCAGGGCAAGAGATGATATCAATTAAAGGTGAAAATGTGAAGCCATATATTGCTGAGAATTGATATTTCTCCCGGCAATCTTGATTCCAGCTTGTGTTTCTTCCAGTCCAGCGTTTCTCATGATGTACTCTGCATATAAGTTAAATAAGCAGGGTGACAATATACAGCCTTGACGGACTCCTTTTCCTATTTGGAACCAGTCTGTTGTTCCATGTCCAGTCCTAACTGTTGCTTCCTGACCTGCATACAGATTTCTCAAGAGGCAGGTTAGGTGGTCTGGTATTCCCATCTCTTTCAGAATTTTCCACAGTTTATTGTGATCCACACAGTCAAAGGCTTTGGCATAGTCAATAAAGCAGAAGTAGATGTTTTTCTGGAACTCTCTTGCTTTTTCCATGATCCAGCGGATGTTGGCAATTTGATCTCTGGTTCCTCTGCCTTTTCTAAAGCCAGCTTGAACATCAGGGAGTTCACGGTTCACGTATTGCTGAAGCCTGGCTTGGAGGATTTTGAGCATTACTTTACTAGCATGTGAGATGAGTGCAATTGTGCGGTAATTGGAGCATTCTTTTGCATTGCCTTTCTTTGGGATTGGAATGAAAACTGACCTTTTCCAGTCCTGTGGCCACTGCCGAGTTTTCCAAATTTGCTGGCAGATTGAGTGCAGCACTTTCACAGCATCATCTTTCAGGATTTGAAACAGCTCAACTGGGATTCCATCACCTCCACTAGCTTTGTTCGTAGTGATGCTTTCTAAGGCCAACTTGACTTCACATTCCAAGATGTCTGGCTCTAGATCAGTGATCACATCATCATGATTATCTGGGTCGTGAAGATCTTTTTTGTACAGTAATTCATTAGCAATTCCTTTTTGGTCCTTTACATAAACTGGGTCTTGAACAGGTGAATTTCTAAGTACACTGCAACCCCCTAGCCTAATGTGTCATCATCTCAGATCTTGACCACTTCCCTACAATCAACTTTTGAAAACAACCAGAGTAAACTTTTAATAGTATATTCACATTAGATTAGTAGTTTTTCTTTAATTATTGGATTCCTGTTCCTTTTACAACAAAACTGAAACACTTTGCCACGGTTGATGAAGCTCTCCATGAACTGTTTCTGTGTATCTCTTTCCTCCTGGCTTGCCATGGCCTCTCTGTTGCTTGAGAGTGTCAGAATCTTTGCACTAGCTGTTTTCTGTCTAGCAGTTTTCCTTCCAGTCCCCATATCAGTGGGTTTTTCTTATATTTCAACGTTCTACTCAACTACCACCTACAAGTGGCCTTCTTTGTCATACTCTCTAGGAAATCACTCACACCATTACAATTACCCTTTATAAATTATACCATCCCAATTTACTTGTTTCTTCCAACCACTTATATGTTCTATATTTATATGGTTTATGTGTCCTCTAGAGTCTCTCCCTAAATATATAAACTGCATGAGAACTCTGTGCTATTACACATTATATCTCTGTTCAATTTATCAATATATCTTCAATGCTTACTCAGTTCTTAGAATATAATAAGGGCTCAGCAAGTGTGGATGAATGCCTATCCCACATCTACACATAAAATAACCTAAAGACCTTGATCAAATGCTCCTTTTGTAGACTGAGGTCACAATGTCAGGAAATTATCAATGTTTGAGGTCCCTCCTCTACTTTCTCCTTGAATTTCTCCTAAAGATGCCAAGAGATATATGTAAATTTTAACTGGTCAGGAAATTATTTTTTGTCACAGTAATTCCCGTTTAGCAAGGCTCAGATGATATCCGATGTGAAATATAGAGACCTATGAACACTCTGAGATATGGGTCCAAAATGTTCAGAGGGAAACTGGTTCTATATTCAGGACTTTTAGAGTTTACATAACTAAGTTCCAAAAAGTCATGGGAGTCAGGATGCATTTGGGATTTTTACAGGACAATTAGAAATGGTGTTTATAATAAATACAATATTACCTTTACACCTCAAAAGACACTCAGGGCAAGAGATGATATCAATTAAAGGTGAAAATGTGAAGCCATATATTGCTGAGACCACTCCTGTGTTTAGAATGTGACAAGATCAAATGGGAGTCTGTACACCTGAATAGCCTTGCCTTGTAGGACCTTTCGGAGAAGGCAATGGCACCCAACTCCAGTACTCTTGCCTGGAAAATTCCATGGACAGAGGAGCCTGGTAGGCTGCAGTCCATGGGTTTGCGAAGAGTTGGACACGACTGAATGACTTCCCTTTCACTTTTCACTTTAATGCATTGGAGAAGGAAATGGCAACCCACTCCAGTGTTCTTGCCTGGAGAATCCCAGGGATGGGGGAGCCTGGTGGGCTGCTGTCTATGGGGTCGCACACAGTTGGACACAACTTAAGTGACTGAGCAGCAGCAGCAGCAGAAGGGCCTTTTCATATGTTATGGTGATGGACTGAATAATTATCAATGGCCCAATGAAATTCTAACTTCATTCTTTAATGATAATTTTTGTGGAGGGTCCATAGCCACATACATGGGGGTGGAATGTGACATAATAGAAATAAATCTTTGGTCTCTATCCCCAGTTCCTAACACAGGGCTCTAAAACGCTTGTAAGTTCCTGAAAAACAGGGGTGCTAGATGCATCTTTTGTTCAAATATTTGTTCTTTAACCCTGGTTCCTGACACAGGGCTCCTAAACCCTTGAAACTTCTGGTGGGTATCATTTGTTGGAATGATGAGACCCTCGGTGGGATTCTGTATAGCTTCTGGATGAGGGCTGGTGATCAAAAAGACCAAACCATGATAAGAAGCTTGGAACTTTATGTCCACACCCAATTCTGCAGGGAGGGTGGAGAGGATGAAGACTGATTACATAGCCTCCATGAAAATACTAAACTGTGTCGCGCTTTCAAGTTGTTGAAGAGATCCACATGCTGGAAGGGTTGTACACTCCAACTTTCTGGTGATGGAAGCTCCTACCCTGAAACCCTTTCAGACCCGGTGCATTATATCTCTCCATCTGACTGTTAATTTGTCCTTTATAATATCTTTTATGATAAACTGGAAAATGTAAGCAAATGTTTTCAAGAGTTTCATGAACCCATCCCAGCAAATGATCAAACCTGGAAGAGTGTTGTGGGACTCCTTGGCTTTGTAGCCAAGTTGAACAGAAGTGGGATACCCTGGAGACCTGTTACTTACAGTTGGTGTCTGGAGGGAGGGCAAAGTTGTGGAACTGAGCCTTAAATCTGTGAACTTTGACAGTACCTCCAGACAGTTATGTCACAACTGAATGAAAAAATAGAGCTTCAAGTTCATATCTAGATATTTAAACTACATATTATTTTTCAATTGGTTGGTATGGAAGGCAAAATCACTACACATTTTTGTAAAATGTGCTGTGAGTGGAGAATAATGGATCCCATTAACCACTATTTAATAATTTTATGTGTTTTAAATGATCTTTGTTATCTTTTAGTATTTGCTATCTCACATGCTAGTAAAGTAATGCTCAAAATTCTCCAAGCCAGGCTTCAGCAATATGTGAACCGTGAACTTCGTGATGTTCAAGCTGGTTTTGGAAAAGGCAGAGGAACCAGAGATCAAATTGCCAATATCTGCTGGATCATGGAAAAAGCAAGAGAGTTCCAGAAAAATATCTATTTCTGCTTTATTGACTATGTCAAAGTCTTTGACTGTGTGGATCACAATCAACTGTGGAAAATTCTGAAAGAGATGGGAATACCAGACCACCTGACCTGCCTCTTGAGAAATCTGTATGCAGGTCAGGAAGCAACAGTTAGAACTGGTCATGGAACAACAGATTGGTTCCAAATAGGAAAAGGAGTCCGTCAAGGCTGTATATTGTCACCCTGCTTATTTAACTTATATGCAGAGTACA
>SJYT01044976.1:0-17790 GCA_006410635.1 Cephalophus harveyi
ACTTCTTTGAAATCAATGAAATTCTTTTGATTAAGTCAGTAAAAGCTTCTTTCACTTGCTTGTTCCTCAGGCTATATATAAATGGGTTTAACATGGGGCCAACTGAAGTAGTAAGCACTAACACACCCTTATTAATTGCCACTTCATCTTTTGCTGAAGGTTTGACATAGATAAAGATACAACTGCCATAGGTGATAGAAACCACAATCATGTGAGAAGAACAGGTAGAAAAGGCCCTCATCTTTTGCTGGGCAGAAGGGAACTTTATGATGGTCTTGATGATGCATATATATGACAGAACTACACACAGAAATGTCCCAATATCAGTCAGCACAGCAAGGGCAACAACCATCTGTTCTATGAACCATGTGTCTGAACAAGAGATCTTCAGCATAGGAGAGGCATCACAGAGAAAATGATCAATGACATGATAGTCACAGAATTCCAGATTTAAGCCCAGGCAAAGTGGTGGAAATATAACCAGCCCACCTGCTATCCAACAGCAAATAACAAGTCTTCCACAGACCCTACTGTTCATGATAGTTGCATAATGTAAAGGTTTACAGATGGCCACATAGCGGTCATAGGACATGATGGCCAGGAGAAAAAATTCTGTTGCTGCAAAAAGGAAGATAAAAAATAGTTGACTGATACAGGCATTATAGGAAATAGTTTTGTCCCCAGTTGATAAGCTGTATAAGAATCTGGGAATGCAGACTGTGGTGAATAAGGTTTCTAAAAAGGAGAAGTGTTTGAGGAAAAAGTACATGGCAGTTTTAAGGTGAGAGTCTACTAAAGTGAGTATAATGATGGTTAGATTCCCAGCGACACTCAATAAGTAGGACATAAGCAGAAATATAAAAATCAGAACCTGCATTGGAGGGTCATCTGTCAGTCCCAGGAGTATGAATGTAGGTAATGATGTATGGTTTCTCATTGCTGACTTGTACTTCTTCTCAAACTCCTCACAAAGTCAAGTGACATTGGGCTGAGAAAACTGGTATGAAATTAAGAGGCCATGGACATTGGGTAAAAAAGAAAATCCAATCAATGCAATGAATAGTCACTTTATTCTTTTACTTGACAATGACTGATCATAACTCTGGGATTATCAAGTCTTTTAATGTGTGTTATGTTTATAAATATCTTCAATATCATGGTTTTCTGAAATAAGTTTGTTTTACTGTCCATATTTTTAGATCTCCTTGCATGCTCTCGAATCTCTATTTCTCAATTCACCTAAACTCTCTCTTCTACTGTCTGAAATGTATTTAGCTATAGAAATAAAAAGGATCATCTATGTGACATGATTTTTTGTTTATTATAGTGTTATTTTTCTCTTATTAATTCTTTACTACTCTCAAGTTTGAATGAACTCACAAGCTGCTTAAAATTTTGGTTCCTGTTAAATGCAAATAAATGGCTGAGTTTGACATTTTATACAGAGTCTATATGCCACATGTTCAGTATTTGAATGTTTTCTGTTACTGCAATGACCAAAAAAGTTATTTCATTTTGTATATTTTACTTTTGGTATCAGATGTGTCATCCAAATAACACTGATACTTTTCCATTTTGCTATTTATCTTGAAGTTTCTATATCAATACCCAATTTCCCCTCCATTTTCACTCTGGTAGAAATAGTGTTTAATGAGTACTACATAAACAAGTAATCATATACATATACAGTCAGCAAAAACAAGACTGGGAGTTTACTGTGGCTTAGATCATGAACTTCTTATTGCCATATTCAGATTTAAATTGAAGAAAGTGGGGAAAACCACTAGACCATGCAGGTAGGACTTAAATCAAATCCCTTATGACTATACGGTGGAAGTGAGAAATAGATTTAAGGAACTAGATCTGATAGAGTGCCCGATGAACTATGGACAGAGGTTCATGACATTGTACAGGAGACAGAAATCAAGATCATCCCCAAGTAAAAGAAATGCAAAAAAGGAAAATGGCAAACTGAGGAGGCCTTACAAATAGCTGTGATAAGAAGAGAAGTGAAAAGCAAAGGAGAAAAGGAAATATATACCCATTTGAAAACTTCTTTGAAATCAATGAAATTCTTTTGATTAAGTCAGTAAAAGCTTCTTTCACTTGCTTGTTCCTCAGGCTATATATAAATGGGTTTAACATGGGGCCAACTGAAGTAGTAAGCACTAACACACCCTTATTAATTGCCACTTCATCTTTTGCTGAAGGTTTGACATAGATAAAGATACAACTGCCATAGGTGATAGAAACCACAATCATGTGAGAAGAACAGGTAGAAAAGGCCCTCATCTTTTGCTGGGCAGAAGGGAACTTTATGATGGTCTTGATGATGCATATATATGACAGAACTACACACAGAAATGTCCCAATATCAGTCAGCACAGCAAGGGCAACAACCATCTGTTCTATGAACCATGTGTCTGAACAAGAGATCTTCAGCATAGGAGAGGCATCACAGAGAAAATGATCAATGACATGATAGTCACAGAATTCCAGATTTAAGCCCAGGCAAAGTGGTGGAAATATAACCAGCCCACCTGCTATCCAACAGCAAATAACAAGTCTTCCACAGACCCTACTGTTCATGATAGTTGCATAATGTAAAGGTTTACAGATGGCCACATAGCGGTCATAGGACATGATGGCCAGGAGAAAAAATTCTGTTGCTGCAAAAAGGAAGATAAAAAATAGTTGACTGATACAGGCATTATAGGAAATAGTTTTGTCCCCAGTTGATAAGCTGTATAAGAATCTGGGAATGCAGACTGTGGTGAATAAGGTTTCTAAAAAGGAGAAGTGTTTGAGGAAAAAGTACATGGCAGTTTTAAGGTGAGAGTCTACTAAAGTGAGTATAATGATGGTTAGATTCCCAGCAACACTCAATAAGTAGGACATAAGCAGAAATATAAAAATCAGAACCTGCATTGGAGGGTCATCTGTCAGTCCCAGGAGTATGAATGTAGGTAATGATGTATGGTTTCTCATTGCTGACTTGTACTTCTTCTCGAACTCCTCACAAAGTCAAGTGACATTGGGCTGAGAAAACTGGTATGAAATTAAGAGGCCATGGACATTGGGTAAAAAAGAAAATCCAATCAATGCAATGAATAGTCACTTTATTCTTTTACTTGACAATGACTGATCATAACTCTGGGATTATCAAGTCTTTTAATGTGTGTTATGTTTATAAATATCTTCAATATCATGGTTTTCTGAAATAAGTTTGTTTTACTGTCCATATTTTTAGATCTCATTGCATGCTCTCGAATCTCTATTTCTCAATTCACCTAAACTCTCTCTTCTGTCTGAAATGTATTTAGCTATAGAAATAGAAAGGATCATCTATGTGACATGATTTTTTGTTTATTATAGTGTTATTTTTCTCCTATTAATTCTTTACTACTCTCAAGTTTGAATGAACTCACAAGCTGCTTAAAATTTTGGTTCCTGTTAAATGCAAATAAATGGCTGAGTTTGACATTTTATACAGAGTCTATATGCCACATGTTCAGTATTTGAATGTTTTCTGTTACTGCAATGACCAAAAAAGTTATTTCATTTTATATATTTTACTTTTGGTATCAGATGTGTCATCCAAATAACACTGATACTTTTCCATTTTGCTATTTATCTTGAAGCTTCTATATCAATACCCAATTTCCCCTCCATTTTAACTCTGGTAGAAAGAGTGCTTAATGAGTACTACATAAACTAGTAGTCATATACATATACAGTCAGCAAAAACAAGACTGGGAGTTGACTGTGGCTTAGATCATGAACTCCTTATTGCCATATTCAGATTTAAATCGAAGAAAGTGGGGAAAACTATTAGACCATGCAGGTAGGACTTAAATCAAATCCCTTATGACTATATGGTGGAAGTGAGAAATAGATTTAAGGAACTAGATCTGATAGAGTGCCTGATGAACTATGGACAGAGGTTCATGACATTGTACAGGAGACAGAAATCAAGATCATCCCCAAGTAAAAAATACAAAAAAGGAAAATGGCAGTCTGAGGAGGCCTTACAAATAGCTGTGATAAGAAGAGAAGTGAAAAGCAAAGGAGAAAAGGAAATATATACCCATTTGAATACAGAGATCCAAATAATAGCAAGGAGAGATAAAAAAGCCTTCCTTAGCTATCAGTGCAAAGAAATAGAGGAAAACAATAAGATGGGAAAGACTAGAGATCTCTTGAAGAAAATTATAGATACCAAGGGAACATTTCATGCAAAGATGGGCTCCATAAAGGACAGAAATGGTATGGACCTAACAGAAGCAGAAGATATTAAGAGGTGGCAAGAATATACAAAAAAGATCTTCATGACCCAGATAATCACGATGGTGAGATCACTCACACTCACCTAGAGCCAGACATCCTGGAATGTGAAGTCAATTGGGCCTTAGGAAGCATCAGAACAAAGCTAGTGGAGGTGATGGATTTCCAGTTCAGCTATTTCAAATCCTAAAAGATGATGCTGTGAAACTGCTGCACTCAGTATGCCAGCACATTTGGAAAACTCAGCAGTGGCCACAGAACTGGAAAAGGTCAGTTTTCATTCCAATCCCAAAGAAAGGCAATGCCAAAGAATGCTCCAATTACCACACAATTGCACTCATCTCGCACGCTAATAAAGTAATGCTCAAAATTCTCCAAGCCAGGCTTCAGCAATACATGAACCATGAACTTCCAGATGTTCAAGCTGGTTTTAGAAAAGGCAGACGAACCAGAGATCAAATTGCCAACATCCGCTGGATCATCGAAAAAGCAAGAGAGTTCCAGAAAAACATCTATTTCTGCTTTATTGACTATGCCAAAGCCTTTGACTGTGTGGATCACAATAAACAGAAAATTCTGAAAGAGATGGGAATACCAGACCACCTGACCTGCCTCTTGAGAAATCTATATGCAGGTCAGGAAGCAACAGTTAGAACCGGACATGGAACAACAGACTGGTTCCAAATAGGAAAAGGAGTATGTCAAGGCTGTATATTGTCACCCTGCTTATTTAACTTATATGCAGAGTACATCATGAAAAACTCTGGGCTGGATGAAGCACATGCTGGAATCAAGATTGCTAGGAGAAGTATCAATAACCTCAGTTATGCAGATGACACTATCATTATGCCAGAAAGTGAAGAAGAACAAAAGAGCCTCTTGATGAAAGTGAAAGTGGAGAGTGAAAAAGTTGGCTTAAAGAAATCTGTATGCAGGTCAGGAAGCAACAGTTAGAACTGGACATGGAACAACAGACTGGTTCCAAATAGGAAAAGGAGTCCGTCAAGGCTGTATATTGTCACCCTGCTTATTTAACTTATGTGCAGAGTACATCATGAAAAATGCTGGGCTGGATGAAACACATGCTGGAATCAAGATTGCCAGGAGAAGTATCAATAGCCTCAATTATGCAGATGACACCACCATTGTGCCAGAAAATGAAGAAGAACTAAAGAGCCTCTTGATGAAAGTGAAAGTGGAGAGTGAAAAAGTTGGCTTAAAGCTCAACATTCAGAAAACGAAGATGATGGCATCTGGTCCCATCACTTCATGGCAAATAGATGGGGAAACAGTGGAAACAGTGCCTGACTTTATTTTTTTTGGGCTCCAAAATCACTGAAGATGGTGATTGCAGCTATGAAATTACAAGATGCTTACTCTTTGGAAGGAAAGTTATGACCAACCTAGATAGCATATTAAAAAGCAGAGATATTACTCTGCCAACAAAGGTCGTCCAGTTAAGGCTATGTTTTTTCCAGTAGTCATTTATGGATGTGAGAGTTGGCCTATAAAGAAAGCTGGACACTGAAGAATTGATGCTTTTGGGCTGTGGTGTTGGAGAAGACTCTTGAGAATCCCTTGGACTGCAAGAAAATCCAACCAGTCCATCCTAAAGGAGATCAACCCTGGGTGTTCATTGGAAGGACTGATGTTGAAGCTGAAACTCCAATACTTTGGCCAGCTGATGTGAAGAGCTGGCTCATTTGAAAAGACCCTGACACTGGGAAAGATTGAGGGCATGAGGAGAAGGGGACGACAGAGGATAAGATGGTTGGATGGCATCACTGACTCAATGGACATGGATTGGGGTGAACTCTGGGAGTTTATGATGCATAGGGAGGCCTGGCGAGCTGGGATCACAGAGTCGGACACGACTGAGTGACTGAACTGAACATAAACAAGCTACCTGCTGCTGTATGAGATTAAGAAATTATTACAAACAACTGAATAAACCCATCCTGAGGAATTTAACCTCAATTGTTTGTACTTTCATGGTCACGGAGGACAAGGGGATACAGGATGAGACACGAGTTGGAGACCAAGAATAAATGACAATTCTTTTTCAATTATTTACCTTGAATTGGATCCTGCAACAGAGAAATGACATTAGAGGAAAAACGGAAAATCTGAGTAAAATCTGTATTTAATTTAATGAATTTATTTTAATTTTACTTAATTATCTTTTTCAAGAATCTTTGTCTCTTCTGAGACTCTTTCCTCTCTGTGCCTCTGTGGACTTGCCTGCCACAGCGGGGTCATCTGGTGCTCCATTCAGGCTGAGTCCACGGGCACTGGGAACCCTTGGCGGCAGACAGTGGGGCGCAGAGCGTGCATGCAGACTCAAGACAGCAATGGAGGAGGCACCCTCACTGCCTGCCTGGCCTGGCCATGACCGAGACCCATCCTTAAATCTGTATTTTAGTTCTTAGTATTTGCATACAGTATAAATTCTTTAGTGGTTGGTAATAATTATCCTGTGATTATGCAGGATGCTTCCAATAGGGAGAGCTGGGTGAAGGATATCTGGGAATTGGCTCCACTATTTTGTCAACACTTCTCTAAGTACAAAAGTTTTTCATAATTAAAAAATTTACCAAATAGAAATAAAAAAGAAAACTGAAAAGTGAACAGCAGGTGCAGAGCACTTTTTATGTTGGGGGCAGTTCTTCACATGCATCATTTGTCTGGTATAATATCTACCAATCCTTTGTGCTTCTTCAGCAATATTTTTGTGGTGATGTTCATTTTATGCCATCTATGAATATATAGGATATCCATTGAAATTAATGTTTATAGTTAAATTATGGCTTAATGTTAATCATAAATGTGTGAATTGCATGGATTTTGTCTATACCTTATAAGGCAAAATTATAATATCGACTAATAGGACCTGAAGCGCTTGCAGTTTTTGACCCATTGATAACACACTCCTGTGATGAGGATGTTCATGTTTAAAAAGGAATGTTACCTATGAAGCAACTCTTCAGAGTGATTCCACCAAAGAAGGACCTTTGCTTTCCACAAACCAAAATGACATCTCTCTACAAGTTTAAGTGAAGTCTGTTTCCTGATACAGCTCTGTTCATTACCAGCTTTCCAACCCTGCTTTTCCCTTCACTAAACTGATACTGATACCTGCAAGTTTAGCAAGTTTTGGCTAGTGTAGTTCCTACAAAAACATTTCTTGAAACTTCTTTGTGTAAATTCTCTGCTTCTCTTTTTCCCCTCTAGTCCACTATACTTCTCTGTTACAACTAAATATGTGAATGTAATTTATTGAGACTGGGCTCTGTCTTGTTCATTGAGATTTCACAGCAGTTAACCCCATTCAACATTTATCAAAAGCTCAATAAATATGTTCTTGTAAAATTCATAAATTTTTATGTACTCTTCTGACTCAGACCAAGGAGTCTGTTTTTTCATATAGTGAAATTTCCATCCTCTTTTATGATACATTCTTTAAGTATGTAATTCCACTTGAGGTTCCCCAGTTTTTTTCTAACAAAGGGTTGATTAGATTCTTTTGTATTTTAGCTTGAGTTATAAATGATCTAAAAATGCACATACTTAATATACACCACATATAATCTCAGTTGTCCATTCTCTTTCATTTTAAAAATGAGGTTGTTAAATATAAAAATCATTCTTTGCTACTTGGCAGCATAATAAAAGACTTCTGTCATATGTAGTCCTGGACTAAATGAAAAAGCTATTTAGAAATTTTTGCTTTGACCAGAAAGTACTATATATTTGGCCTTCTCTCTGATAACTTACATAGCAGCTAAGTCAAATATTTCCTATCCTTCAGTCATTGTCAGGATACCTTGTCACCTTCCTATATTGCTAAATCAAAAGATAACATTTGCCTTAGAAGCTTCAATTAAATGGTTACTTGGAGTTTCACCTGGTTGTTTTTAAAAGTTCTTTTCTAATCACTAAGAAAGTTGGATATAAGCTCCCACTTGGTGCCTAGTCCCACAGTTCAGCCTTAACTAGGCTTCCATTACGAGGAAGTACTGGGCATGTTTCGCCTAAAAGTTAAGCTCCTCGCCTCAGCACAAGGTTAAAGGTCATAAAGGGGCCACCAGAGCATTTCTGGAGGTGGGACAGGAATGAACTATCTCTGCAGCCCAGGTACCTCCCCTCAGTCCTGTCAGCACAACTCCAGGTTATCTGACTCCCTACCAACCACCACAGTGAGCCTGTGTGTACTGCGGACAGAGACTAATTTTTTCTTCCAAAAATACCACTATTTTCTTCTGCTACTCATAGTCAGCCTTTTTAACAACACTCTTATGAAATTAATTGACACTGATATTGATACAGATATTAAAAAACTGGGTTTCCATTAATATGTCTAAGACTATTAGAGAATTTGGTCACCAACTGATGAAACATAAGCATATAAATCACTCAATGGGGATACAGTTCACATAATTTATACACAGTTTTTGTTTAAAATGAGGGTGAGTGTCCTTCTAAAATTCCCCTTCATTTAGATGAAATTCATCATATTGATACATAAAAATAGCTAATCAATGACTCTCCTATAATTACTACTCATATTGAGAAGCCACACTTCATAAGGGGTGGTTGAAACCATTCATAAAATATTAAAATGACAAATCATATCAGTTATTTTTGTAGAAATACTTTCCTCAGAGGAAACTATTGTTCTAGTGTTCAGAAAAGGGAAAGAAAATGATTAAAAAAATACTTCTCTGATAGTCATAACCTCAGATGTCCACTGAATCTGAAAGTTGCAAAGGGTGAAAAAAGTCATCCAGGAAGATCTTATGGTGGGGAGAGAGGTGGGGAGAGATGTGGGTGGTCTCTGACCAATCTTAGGAGCACAGACTCCTACTCACAGAGGGCTCTGAAATTGGAGAGTTGGAGAGTTTTCACTAAGTCATCCTCCATCCACACAAGATAATTTTCTTAATAGAAAACCTACCTCCCAATGAGCCCTGGAAGTCTACTCTGAAACTGCAAAACTAACAATAGTTTAAATGGTTAGGTAGGGATCTCCTTCTGTTGGGAAAGTTGATATTCTGTTATTTCTGGCAGAGGACATATTTCTAAACTGGCAGAATTTCCCCTTTAAAAAAATTGACCTAATCATTAATTAAGTGAAACAAAGAAACATATCCTTGGTGCTCCTGTCTTAAACATTACTAATAAATCTCTTGTGTAATAGATTCTGGGGACTAGCAGGAAACACAGACCTGGGGAAAATGTCCTCAGAGACGTACCTGTAAATAACATTAGCATTGAAAGAGTCCAGGTTCATGCCATGATTAGTATCAGATTACAAGACAAAAGGCAGCCTTCTGTTATTTTATTTCAATATTATGCTAGGAATTTATAAGATGATAAAGACAATTTTTTCAATTTGTTAACCCTGTAAAAATGTGATTGGTGGTTAGCGTCAGTATAAGTAGAGAATGGCAACACACTCCACTTTCTTTTTTTAAATACAAATTTATTTATTTTAATTGGAGGTTAATTGCTTTACAATATTGTATTGGTTTTGCCATACATCAACATGAATCCACCACAGGTATACACGGGTTCCCCATACTGAATCCCCCTCCCTCCTCCCTCCCAGTACCATCCCTCTTTCTTGGAAAATTCGATGGCCAGAGGAACCTGGCGGGCTACAGTCCATGGGGTCACTAAGAGTCAGACATGACTGAGTGACTAACACTTTCACTTTCAAGTATTCTGGTAATAATAGAGAAAAAATCTTTTATCAAAAGAAAAGGAAATGTGATAACTTATTGTTGATAGTTTTAAAATTACTTCCCAGATCTTTATAATTCTTTTGTTTTTACATTTCATGGGACTTTTTGTTTTAAATTGAAGTAGAGTTGATTTACAATATTGTGTTAATTTCTGCCTTCCAGAAATTCAGTTTTACATGCACATACATTCTTTTTACATTCTTTAAAAAATTTTTTTTAAATTTTACTTTATTTTACTTACAATACTGTATTGGTTTTGCCATACATCAACATGAATCCACCACAGGTGTACATGTGTTCTCAATCCTGAACCGCCCCCCCCACGTCCCTCCCCATACCATCTCTATGGGTCATCCCAGTGCACCAATCCCAAGCATCCTGTATCCTGCATCAAACCTAGACTGGCGATTCTTTTCTTATATGATATTATACATGTTTCAATGCCATTCTCCCAAATCATCCCACCCTCTCCCTCTCCCACAGAGTTCAAAGACTGTCTATTACAGTTTATCACAGGAGATTGAGTATATTTCCTGCAATATACTGTAGGACTTTGTTGTTTATCCATTCTACATATACTAGTTTTCACCTGCAAACCTCAAATTCCCACTCCATCTGTCCTCCACTGTATCTTCTTTTGGCAGCTACTAGTCTGTTCTCTGTGCCTGTGAGTCTGTTTCTGTTTTGTAGATAAGTTCATTTGTGACATAGTTTAGGTTCCACATATAAGTAATATCAAATGGTATTTGTCTTTTTCTGCGTTACTTCACTTAGTATATTAATTTCTAGTTGCATCCATGTTGCTGAAAATGGCATTATTTAATTCTTTTTATGGCTGAGTAATATTTCATTGTATATATGTACCACATCTTCTTTATCCATTCATTTTTGATGAACATTTAGGTTATTTATCATGGTCCATTGTATTTCTTTACTTATTTATGGTATTCTATTTCATTAACATTTTCAATACATATTTTTGAATCGATTTACATATATTTTATATTTATTCATGTTCATATATCTTATATTTAGAACTTCTCTGATAGTCCTAACCTCAGATGTCCACTGAATCCGAAAGTTGCAAAGGGTGAAAAAAGTCATCCAGGAAGATCTTATGGTGGGGAGAGAAGTGGGGAGAGATGTGGGTGGTCTCTGACCAATCTTAGGAGCACAGACTCCTACTCACAGAGGGCTCTGAAATTGGAGAGTTGGAGAGTTTTCACTAAGTCATCCTCCATCCACACAAGATAATTTTCTTAATAGAAAACCTACCTCCCAATGAGCCCTGGAAGTCTACTCTGAAACTGCAAAACTAACAATAGTTTAAATGGTTAGGTAGGGATCTCCTTCTGTTGGGAAAGTTGATATTCTGTTATTTCTGGCAGAGGACATATTTCTAAACTGACACAATTTCCCCTTTAAAAAAATTGACCTAATCATTAATTAAGTGAAGCAAAGAAACATATCCTTGGTGGTCCTGTCTTAAACATTACTAATGAATCTCTTGTGTAATAGATTCTGGGGACTAGCAGGAAACACAGACCTGGGGAAAATGTCCTCAGAGAGGTACCTGTAAATAACATTAGCATTGGAAGAGTCCAGGTTCATGCCATGATTAGTATCAGATTACAAGACAAAAGGCAGCCTTCTGTTATTTTATTTCAATATTATGCTAGGAATTTATAAGATGATAAAGACAATCTTTTCAATTTGTTAACCCTGTAAAAATGTGATTGGTGGTTAGCATCAGTATAAGTAGAGAACGGCAACCCACCCCATTTTTTTAAAAATATAAATTTATTTATTTATTTTAATTGGAGGTTAATTACTTTACAATATTGTATTGGTTTTGCCGTACATCAACATGAATCCACCACAGGTCTACACAGGTTCCCCATCCTGAACCCCCCTCCCTCCTCCCTCCTTGTACCATCCGTCTTTCTTGGAAAATTCGATGGACAGAGGAGCCTGGCGGGCTACAGTTCATGGGGTCACTAAGAGTCAGATATGACTGAGTGACTAACACTTTCACTTTCAAGTATTTCAATAATAATAGAGAAAAAATCTTTTATCAAAAGAAAAGGAAATGTGATAACTTATTGTTGATAGTTTTAAAATTACTTCCCAGATCTTTATAATTCTTTTGTTTTTACATTTCATGGGGCTTTTTGTTTTAAATTGAAATAGAGTTGATTTACAATATTGTGTTAATTTCTGCCTTACAGCAATTCAGTTTTACATACACATACATTCTTTTTGCATTCTTTTCTATTACAGTTTATCACAGGAGATTGAGTATATTTCCTGCAGTATACTGTAGGACCTTGTTGTTTATCCATTCTACATATACTAGTTTCCACCTGCAAACCTCAGATTCCCACTCCATCTGTCCTCCACTGTATCTTCTTTTGGCAGCTACTGGTCTGTTCTCCGTGCCTGTGAGTCTGTTTCTGTTTTGTACATAAGTTCATTTGTGACATAGTTTAGGTTCCACATATAAGTAATATCAAATGGTGCTTGTCTTTTTCTGAGTTACTTCACTTAGTATATTAATTTCTAGTTGCATCCATGTTGTTGAAAATGGCATTATTTAATTCTTTTTATGGCTGAGTAATATTTCATTGTATATATGTACCACATCTTTTTTATCCATTCATTTTGGATGACCATTTAGGTTGTTTATCATGGTCCATTGTATTTCTTTACTTATTTACGGTATTCTATTTTATTAACATTTCAATACATACTTTTGAATATGTTTACATATATTTTATATTTATTCATGTTCATATATCTTATATTTAGTTTGCTTTATAAACACATTGGAAGAAAAGTTATGACCTACCTAGACAGCATATTGAAAAGCAGAGACATTACTTTGCAGACTAAGGTCCATCTAGTCAAGGCTATGGTTTTTCCAGTAGTCATGTATGGATGTGAGAGTTGGACTGTGAAGAAGGCTGATCGCCGAAGAATTGATGCTTTTGAACTGTGGTTTTGGAGAAGACTCTTGAGAGTCCCTTGGACTGCAAGGAGATCCAACCAGTCCATTCTGAAGGAGATCAGCCCTGGGTGTTCTTTGGAAGGAATGATGCTAAAGCTGAAACTCCAGTACTTTGGCCACCTCATGCGCAGAGTTGACTCATTGGAAAAGACTCTGATGCTGGGAGGGATTGGGGGCAGAGGATGAGATGGCTGAATGGCATCACGGACTCGATGGATGTGAGTCTGAGTGAACTCCGGGACTTGGTGATGGACAGGGAGGCCTGGCGTGCTGCGATTCATGGGGTCGCAAAGAGTCGGACACGATTGAGCGACTGAACTGAAGAAGACATCTGTAGAGGGTCCTGGGAAGAATTTCCTCCAATAACGATGATAGGAATCAGAAAATAACTAATGAAAAACCAACTCCACTGTAGGAACGACAACCCTCTCCACTACTGAGAGGGTGAGAGAGACCTTAAGAAAAAAAGCTAGGGGTGTGCATGTAGACACAATTCCAAATAAACTGGCCCAAACCTCACTGAATTTTCTTTCTTTTTTTGTACCCTACAACACTATCACTTTTTTTTTTTTTTTTGCAATTTATAAAACACACTTGTTAAGTTATTCTGTCAACACTTACTGAGAATTTATTCTATATTTTGTACCCTATGTCTCTTCAGGTAATGGTGGCTTTGTCCAAAAATGAAAGGCTACTTTTATGTTAATGCAGGGCAGACTGCAACTTGTGATGACTCAGCCAAATATCACTTGAGAGACACTATCCAACTTCAGGGAAAATATCTTATATTTACGGCACATGAAAGAATTTAGCCAAATGATGGGCATTTCATAAAGGTGGCCTTACCTAGAATTCAGTAGCCATAGGGCGAACACTCCTGTGACTTGAGTATGAATTACACATATACACATTTGGGAGTTGCAAATAAATCTATTTTTTTTTTCCCCAGGGAAGATTGGGATGAAATTAAAGATTTATAGGAATTTTTGTGCTGAACAAAATTTTCTATTAAGTGGCAAAGCAATTGAGTTTCCTATTTGTTATAAAACACTCAAGTGGTTCTAACTTTAGTTGTTAGTGTGAACTCTGGGCTTCCCTGGTAGCTAACACAGTAAAGAATCCACTTGCAATGCAGGAGATCTGAGTTCAGTCTCAAGATCCTGTGGAGAAGGGAATGGCTGCCCATTCTAGTATTCTTGCCTGGAGAATCCCATGGACAGAGGAGCCTGGCAGGGTCACATGAAAGGCAGACGTGACTGAGCAACTAAGCATGCATACATAGGAGCTCCAGGTAGACAAAAGAGACAGACTTTCCCAAATTCTCGTCTTTTCAAAGTCTATTTTGAAGTGAATTCACTGGCAAAAGGGAAGATAAAGGGGGATGGACTAGTTGGATTCTTTTAGCTGGTCACGTTTAAGAGTCACTCCTGGAAGACATCTGGGAAGATGAAGAGAATAACAGCTGCTGAGAAAACTGCCTCTCATTATTTCTTCCCAAATAATACAAAAATGGCAAAGTGAATTCTATACCAGAAGTGGACAAACATTTTCTGCAAAAGGTCAGATAGTAAACATTTTCACCTTTTTGGGCCCTGAAGGTGTCTGTTAAATACTCAACTCTGCCATTAAAAGTAGCCATAGATATTATGCAAATAGTGAGAATATACGATCTTTTTTTTATAAGTACCAGTGTGGATAGATTTCTCAGGACTTAAGTTTCTGTCTCTTGCTCCAGAATGTGGACCTTACTCCTAAGTAGCTTTCCCAGTGTTCAATTGGAATCCTATCATTAGGAAATATTTATTTACAAGGGCTGTTTACTTTGACTGGGCCAACACTCCAAGCCCAATGACTGCTTGGCCTCTACTATCTCTGTTGAAAGGTCAGCATTATCACTGGTGAACATGGATTACACTTTCCCTACATGTATTTAGTCAGTTGCTCAGCCAAGGGCACAAGGGGAACTTGTGTCCAGATTCCAGTTCAATGCAGTTCTGACTGGAGGATACTACTCATTTCTTTTTTTTTCAATATTGATAATTTTTTTTTTAACCATTTCAACTGACCTGATCTTTGCCAACTAAACTGAGAGACAGTCATGTTGAGCTTAGTCTCTATCTCATAGTGTGGACTGAACTAGTGCTAATTGTGGACTCCATTTATATAATTTCCCTTTTCTAGAGGGAAATTTGAGCTGCTTGCCAAAAATTTTCTTATATACTCGATTCAGTTTCATGATTATTTAAGAAAGGAAATATGGTTTCAAACTCCTTTTCTGACAGAGATGGAAGCAAAAGTACTAATTTTTGTTTTGTTCTTTTTATTTTTATGTGTGCATGTGTGTATGAGTGCCAACATGCTATTGTTATACAGATGTGGTCTAAAATTTTCACCTGTTTCTTGAAGTAAACTCTGTTGTATCTTTCATGGATCAATTTTGTTTTCAGATGCTTGATGTTTATTTTCATGTTTGGCTTACAATATGATTTAGTTGACAAGCCTTTTTTGAGTTCTTTTATTTTAATGTTTGTCTTGTTAATACTTTAAACAAAGATGAAATATTTCTTCCTATATGTCACATGTTTCTTTCAGTATATTTATTGAGTGTGATTGTGAAAATTCCTCAGTTGTGTCTGACTCTTTCTGATCCTATGGACTGTAGAGCACAGCAGGGTCCTCTGTTCATGGAATGTTCCAGGCAAGAATATTGGAGTGGGTTGCCATTTCCTTCTCCAGAGTATATTTATGATACATATGCAAATTAGAGGAGTCCAGCAAAATTATTGTTCTGAAATTTCCCTAGGAATCATACATACTATATTTAACATGGCATACAATTCTTTTTTTGAATAATGTTAGAAAAACTTAGTGAGAAATGAAGGAAGATTTTGCTTCTGAGAAATAAATTCTCATGTTCTTTTAATGACTTAAATCATTTTGATTGAGATTAAAAAGAGGGATAAATGATTTGTTCTAAGTAGTTTCACAATTAGGATTTCCAGAGAAAAATGTGCAAACAATATATTATTTTTATCTGATGGTTTAAATCCAGTATGCTCTTAATTGTGTAAGAAAAATGCAGTTTTTTTGATTATGTCACTGACAGCTTGTTTCACCTGCTTGTTCCTCAAAGTATAAATAAAAGGGTTCAACAGTGGGGCAACAGATGTAGTGAGGACAGACACCCCTTTGTTAATGTCCACCTCTTCTTTGGCTGAAGGCTTGATGTAGATAAAAATACAGCTGCCATAGGTAATGGAAACAACAATCATGTGAGAAGAACAAGTGGAAAAAGCTCTTCTTCTCTGTGATGCAGAGGGAAAGCTTAGAATTGTCCTGATGACATACACATAAGAAAGAACAACCCCTATCAATGTAATGATGAATGTCACCACTGCACAAATTATAACTATCTGTTCAATGAACCATGTATCTGAGCATGAGATCTTAAAAAGAGGAGCTGCATCACAGCCAAAATGATCAATGGCATTGGAGTCACAGAATTCTAGCTGGAGGCCCATATTGAGTGGTGTAATGATGATCATCAGCCCAGAGATCCAGCAGCAGAACACAAGTATGGTGCAGACTCTGTCATTCATGATGGTCATGTAATGAAGGGGTTTACAGATGGCCACGTATCGGTCATAGGACATGGCTGCCAGGAGAAAAAACTCTGTGGCCCCAAAAAGTCCAATGAAAAATATTTGACTAACACAGGCGTTATAAGTAATGGTATTGTCCCCACTTGATATGCTATACAGGAATCTGGGAATACAGACCGTTGTGAATGAGATTTCTAAGAAGGAGAAGTTTCTGAGAAAAAAATACATAGGTGTTTTAAGATGAGAATCCAGGAATGTTAAAATGATAATAGTCAGATTTCCAGTAATGCTCAGCATGTAAGTAAGAAACAAGAAGACAAAAATCAGAACTTGCAGCTGTGGGTCCTCTGTCAATCCCGACAAGATGAATGTTGTTATGACTGTGTGATTTCTCATTACCACCTTTGATGTTTTAGGTAATCTACATGTAAAAAGTCAAAAAGAAGGTATCCAAATAGATAAAAAAAAAATTAAAAAAAACAGTGGAATGGAAAAATAGAAACAAGAGACAAATGAATGTAATCAAAAGCTGATTCTTGGAGAGGATTAATAACATTGATAAAATTGTCATTGAGACTGATCTTGAAACAAAAAAAGATGGAATTTGTCAGAAATGTGAGGTATAGCATCATTATAAATTATACAGCTATTGAAAAGATAAAAATGTCATGTTTTGAAAAAATCTGCTAAATGGATTCAGCAACTTGAATGAATGAATGAATTCTATGAAAAAATACAATCTACTAAAGTTAATGCAAGATTAAATACCTAACTTATATAGTTATATTTTTAACATTAAAGTAAACAAGTGAAAAGTAAAAGTGTTAGTCACACAATCGTGTCAACTCTTTGCAATCCCATGGACTGTAACCCACCAGACTTCTCTGTTCATTAAAGTCTCCAGGTAAGAATACTGGAGTGAGTAGCCATTCTCTTCTCCAGGGGATATTCCCAACCCAGAGATAGAACCCAGATCTCCTGCTTTGCAGGCAGATTCTTTAACATCTGAGTCACTAGAGAAGCCCAAAGTAAACAAACACATATTATTCTACAAAGAGAACTGCAGCCTCAGACGGCTTAATTGTAGATTCCTACCAAACATTTAAAAACAAACAGGAAAATACCATACTATACAAATCCTTTGAAACATCTG